>CM019721.1:56634267-56651767 GCA_009760885.1 Achatina immaculata | reverse complement strand
ACTGACAACAAAAACCATGCCAGGAGCCGACTGCAACAGTGACCATGATCCAATGTGTGGAAAAATTAGAATAAAGCTGAAGAAAGCAGGCAGAAAAGTGAGAAACATCAAACTGAATACAGAATTCTTTAAAATGACCAATAACTGCGAGAACAATACAAAGTTATTATAACAAATAGATACAATGCAATAGCAAAGATAAATAGTATAGATGAACAATGGGAAATGTTAAAAGATTCTATCCACCAAACTGTTAAGGAGATAATACCACCGAAAAAAGCCTTTAAAAATAAATGGATGACAGACGACATCTTAGGACTGATAGACAAGAGTAGGAGGAGTAAAAATAACCAAGAAAAATATAGCAAGATAAATAAAGAAATAAGACGCAAATGCAGAGGAGCAAAGGAAGTGTGGTTAAATGAACAGTGCAGACAGATAGAGGACTCTCTTAATAAAGACAGCAAAAACATGCACAAACGAATTAGTGAACTCACAGGCTGGAAAACAAAATATACCACAGGATGCCTGAAATAAAAAGAAGGTAAAATGTTAATGGGAAAAGAAGACATTGTGGACAGGTGGACAGAGTACATCGGTAAGCTATATGGAGGAGAAAGACCAGAATTAACACCAGATACTGAAAACTGTGATGGACCACCAATACTTGAAGATGAAATCATAGATGCCATCAAACACATGAAGAAAGGAAAAGCGACTGGGCCTGATAATATAACAATAAAAGAAATAGAGGCACTAGGGTAGACGGGAGTAAAAATAATAACCAAATTACTGAATGACATTTACAACAGTGGTTATATTCCCAGTGACCTGATTAAATCCACGTTTATAGCACTACCAAAGAAACCAGGTGCAAAGGAATGTGACGACCACCGGACTATCAGCCTCTCATGTCACATAATGAAGCTACCTCTGAGAATCATTATGAGAAGAACAGGGAAAAAGATAAAAATGGAAATAGCAGATGAACAGTTCGGATTTGTTGAAGGAAAGGGAACACACAATGCCATTTATGCTTTACGAACACTAACAGAAAGAGCTTTAGAAGTACAGAAAGATCTCTACTTATGCTTCATTGATTACACCAAGGCATTCGACAAGGCCAAACATGATGAAATTATTAAAATGCTTGAAGACATAAACATAGACAGCAAAGACCTGAGGATTGTAAAACATCTATACTGGCAGCAAGAAGCAGCAATTCGAGTTGAAAATAGAAGTGGAAAATATCAACCTACAAAAAAAAGGGTGCGACAAGGATGTGTACTATATCCAGACCTTTTTTCTCTGTACAGCGAGAATATTCTAAGAACGATCATCACAGAACCAGGCATAAAAATTGGAGGATACAATATTAACAACCTTAGGTATGCTGATGACACAGTACTGATAGCTGAGAACCAACATGACCTGCAAAATCTCTTGGATAAAGTTGCCAAAGAAAGTGAACAGAAAAGCTTTACTTTGAACATCAAAAAGACAGAGACTATGGTTATATCTAAGAAACAGAATCCACCATCATGCAGTATAAAATTAAATGGAACTATTGTAAAGTAGGTAGAGAAATTCAAATACCTTGGAGCAGTAATAACTTCAGATGGGAAATGCAGAACAGAAATTAGGAACAGAATAGGCCAAGCAAAGACTGCATTTCAGAGAATGAGAAACATATTAGCTAACACATCTTTATCAATGAATGTTAGAAAACGAGTCCTAAAATGCTATATTGAACCTATCTTGTTATATTGAAGTGAATCATGGACAATAGGCAGGTCTGCACAAATATCATTGGAAGCAGCAGAAATGTGGTTTATTAGAAGAATGTTGCGAATCCCCTGGACAGCAAAAATAACGAATGAAGAATGTATGAGAAGAGATGGAGAAACAAAAAAATATTGTCAAAAAGATAAGAGAGAGAGACAATGTACTTTCATAGGACATGCAATGAGAAGAGGGGGCATTGAAAATATTATAACAGGAAAAATAGAAGGAAGAAGATCAAGAGGAAGACCAAGAGAAATAATACTGGAGAGTCTGACGGGATGGTGTGAGAGGAGATCACCAACTGAGCTGATGGTCTGCATGAAGGATCGTGTACTCTGGAGAAGCATAATAGCCAACGCCAGTCGGCACGGCACCTGATGATGATGATGTTAACATTAAACGTAATGATAATCTAGAGAAGACCGTCTTGGAAGGATATATAATGGGAAAAAGAAAGAGAGTAAGACCAAGGCGAAGATGGCTGCAAGACATCGTTGATGATCTGCAAATGGATGCATCAGCAGCAGGGCATCTTGCTACAACCGAGAAGGCAAAGTTTCGCAAAGGTCATGCAAATGACTGACTGACTGACCACCAATTCCACAGGGAAGACCGGGCAATCATTTTTCGGCCTCGCACCAGTCACAACATACTGAGGTACCACTTTTTCAGCGAACTCAAGATTAGCCCAACCAGGAAACTTATTCTGAAGGAGTACCCGACATAGAAGTTGCAGGGGAAACAGATGTGGCTAGCACCAATATCAGTTCAAGAGAAGCTGCAGGGGAAACAGATGTGGCTAGCACCAATATCAGTTCAAGAGAAGCTGCAGGGGAAACAGATGTGGCTAGCGCCAATATCAGTTCAAGAGAAGCTGCAGGGGAAACAGATGTGGCTAGCACCAATATCAGTTCAAGAGAAGCTGCAGGGGAAACAGATGTGGCTAGCACCAATATCAGTTCAAGAGAAGCTGCAGGGGAAACAGATGTGGCTAGCACCAATATCAGTTCAAGAGAAGCTGCAGGGGAAACAGATGTGGCTAGCACCAATATCAGTTCAAGAGAAACTGCAGGGGAAACAGATGTGGCTAGCACCAATATCAGTTCAAGAGAAGCTGCAGGGGAAACAGATGTGGCTAGCACCAATATCAGTTCAAGAGAAGCTGCAGGGGAAACAGATGTGGCTAGCGCCAATATCAGTTCAAGAGAAGCTGCAGGGGAAACAGATGTGGCTAGCACCAATATCAGTTCAAGAGAAGCTGCATAGCGGTGTACTCATACACAAACTCCAGCTGGCCACCGATTACTTCAAAAACCTACAATATGACGTCTGAAGAAGAAGAGGGGGGAAATAAGAATGAATGAATAATCCTTATTATTAAAGGGAAAAGAACTCAGGCCCGTCTTACATTCTGCCCTTCATCACTCCATCTTTCATTCTTCCCACACACTCGATTTAATACAAATATACAAATTAAATTAGGAAAAAAAACCATATCAAAAGAGTGTAAGATTTAACTATTACGAAGAAGAAGAAGAAGAAGAAGAAAAAGAAGGAGGAGGAGAAGAAGAAGAAGAAGAAGAAGAAGTTTAGATAAAAACAACCGTACTTTACTACGGAGAAAAAAAAGACTTGAGATCCATTAGAGTACCTACCCCCCACCTCCTCTATTCTCTCCCCCAAGTCCCTCTCCCATCACTCGCCCCCCCCCCCCATTTCCTACCCCCCCCCCCCCCGCAACATAAGCTCCTATCTATTCTATCTCTTCACTTACACTATCAAGTTCATTATCTTAAGCTGCGTTTCGTGTCGCCTCGCTTTGAGATCTCGGTCTCCAGCCCCCCCCCACCCCCAAACAACCAGCCCCCTTTTCCACGTGGGGCCAGGAAGATGGGAAGTTACAAACCCACGCCTACCAGAGCCCGCCAAAGTTTTGCTGTGTATCGGGCTTTGCATTTCTACCATCCAGCGTTTTTTTTTCTCGCACAGGTAACCGAGTTTGTGTAGTGTTTACCTAATGCGGGAATGATTATTATTATTATTTTTTTTTGTTCCTCAAATGGAGAAGTATTTCTTCGAAGGGAAGATACAACTTCCCATGTTTTGTGCACAGCGAGTGTCCTTCATTTAAAATTGGCTGCTTCATAATTGTTTCGTGAAAACATTCCGCAGAATCATAATTGTATACTAGTTTTACATTATTCGAAACTAGCCGACTACAACTTCAGCAAGCGAACATAGTAAGTAACTTTTCTTTTTTAAGGAAAAAAAAAACCAACTTGAATGATTGTCATTGTGTGTGTGTGTTTGAATTTTTAGGCATTCGTTGCTCGGTTTTGATTTATTTTGTTTATATCGTTTGAGGAGGTCAAAACGCTGATAAATCTCAGCCACAAGAAGAAATGGGAGTAAAAGCATCCAGACCACCAAAAGAAACGATAGCCGCTAACAAGCTTAACCGAGACTCTGTACAGGGCACAGCAGGCTAAGGTACTATCTGTACAACAAGTTCAAGATGGGAGCAACTGACGAATGGGGATGTGGCACCCAGTAAGATGACAGCAGATCACATACTACAGGAGTGCCCAGCATGTGAGCCAGAGAGGAGGCAGATATGGCCAGCTACTGCACCAGTTCAAAACAAACTGCAAAAGGGGGGGGGGGGGTGTCCACGCTTTCCAGATCACAGATTGCTATTTCAAAAGTATACAAGTCGATGTCTGAAACTGCTCGAAGAAGAAGAAAATGAGGAAGAAGAAGGAGGAGGAGGTAGTGGATGAGAAGAAGAAGAAAGACGAAGAAGAGGGAGGAGGAGAAAATGGAAAAGAAGAAGACGAGGAGGAGGTGGTGGTGGTGGAAGAGAAGAAGAAGAAAGAGAAGGAGAAGAAAGAGAAGAAGAAGAAAAAGGAGGAGGAGGAGGTGGTGGAGAAGAAGAGGAAGAAGAAGAGGAGGAGGAGGAGGTGGTGGAGAAGAAGAAGGAGTAAAAGGATTATGTGGTGGAGACGAAGAAGAAGAATGAGGAGGAGGAAGAAGAGGTGGTGGTTGTGGAGGAGGAGAAAAGAAGAAGGAGAAGAAGAATAAGATGGAGGAGGAGGCAGTGGTGAAGAAGGAGGAGGAGGAGGAAGAGGAGGAGGAGAAGGAGGAGGTGATGGAGTAGGAGAAAAAAGGAGGAGGAGGAGAAGAAGAAGAAGGAGAAGGAAGATGAGAAGAGGAGGAAGAAAAGGAGAAAAAGAAGAAGAAAAAAGACGGAGGAGGAGGAGGAGGTGGTGGTGCAGGAGGAGGAGAAGAAGAAGAAAAAGGAGGAAGAGGTGGTGGAAATAGAGGAGAAGAGGAAGTAGTAGTGGTAGTAGTAGTAGTTGTAGTAGTAGTTTATTTAAAATGAAATAGCTTTTGGGTAAGTCTTTACAACTGCTGGTAGACAAGTATGAGGACTGGGATAAGAATTAATGAAAAATTTATTTATTTGTCTTTATTCTGACCTGAAAGTTAATTGCATTGTATTTTATTTATTTCTCTTCTTATCTCTCATTTCTCTTATCTCTCATTTCTCTTATATGTCACCATTCTCTCCAACTTCTCTAGCCTGATATTTCCAGTCCGCTCTGTCTTTATATGATTGCACACGTGGATAAACTATTTCATGACCGTTTCTTGTTGTCGAAAAGAGTTGCAGACTTTAGTCGATCGACTAGGACTCAAGTATGACTCGAGTCACTTTAAGATCTAAAAGTAGGCTGGGCTTCAAGATGAAAAACAGCAACTTGGACTCGACATGCGACTTCACATTTTTTTAGTCAATCGACTCAAAGGATTTATCACATCGCTGTATTAGCAAGATTAAAAGAGTAAATTACTAATGAGATACTTGATGAAGCGAAGATATTTCAGACAAAAAAAACATCTGTATGTATGGAGAGGCACACTGGATTACACTGCTAACATAGCAGTTAGAGAATGAAAGGAGACCGGGTGGGAGGAAGATATTGTGAGAACTTCACACATTGCATGTCCTTTGCGAACATTTGCCTCCTGTAGGCCTCTCGGCTGTAAGTAGCTGATGCATCCATTAGCAGATAATCAACAATTTCTTGCAGCCAACTTCGCCTTGGTCTTCCTCTCTTTCTTTTTCCCATTATGTACCCTTCCAAGACGGTCTTCTCTAAATTCTCGTGACGTTTAATGTGTCCAAAATATTTAAGTTTTCTCTGTTTAATCCTCCTTACTAACCAGTGTTCTTCAATATTAAGTTCTTGTAGTATGGATATATTTGTTCCTTTTTGTGTCCATGATATTTGAAAAATTCTTCTGTAGCATTTACACTCAAAGGCATTTATGTGTTTCTCAGCTATTTTGTTAAGTGTCCAGGTCTCACAGGCATATGTTGCGATGGGAAATATGCATGCCCTTAAAAATCTTATTTTTGTAGTTCTGTCTGTTCCTATCCACAGCTTCTTTAGTTTTATTTTTTTAAGAGCGACAGATGTCCTCCTTTTAATTTCCCTCACTGTATCTCCATTATTAGTTAGTAGTGATCCAAGATATTCAAAACTAACTTCCTCTTCCAATTTTTCCTCATTGATAAATATTTCAGCCGCCTGGTTTGTTCAAACACCAGAGCAGCAGTATTCACTCTAGAATATGTAGCCAGAGGCGGACTTCAGAATGACTCGTAGAAGTTAAAACTATGCTCACGGATAGACAGCAAAATGCCTAATGGTAGTTGACATGAAGCTAATTAGAATTGCACGTTTTTAGGAAATATTTTCTTTAAAAAATACTTGAACAGTAAGGATTCTGTCGGCGGAATTCACCACGAGCCACAATGCTTCCAGTCTTGTGAGAGATCAGGGAAATGACTGCTGTAAAACTGGTTCTGATAATAAAATAGGTAGAGGTGTATGGTTTACTTTTGATATCCCGTATATATGGGATATTGTGTTAGTGTCCATATATTTTTTCTTGAGTTGTTGGCACCCGCTTGACTGCCTTTCCTCCTAAGTTCCAGAAGAAGCTGGGTGGGCGAATGGTTTGCCTTCCGAGCGTATTCAAACCACCAACTTTAGCCATGAGAGACTAGTGTGCTAACCATCTGGCCGCTCACGCACCCCCCAACCTTCTGACGCCGTAGTTAAATCACTTTTAGCTTCAACATATCGTCCCTAAGAAACTATTACTCCTGGGTCTGTAATGTATTTTATTTCCCTGGTTTCATATTAACGTCTTTCCTAATACACGCAAAGCATTTATCATACTGCCATCGTTATAACCCCCCAGGAACGAACATTTATCACGTGTGGCTCGCTCTGGTAAACTGGCGTTGAAAATGTGAACCATCTTCAAAACTTGTGGGCTACTACTCCACAAAAATCTCCAAGGGATATAACTGTGGCAAACTTGACAATGGCGCAGGCAAGAATTACAATGGCCGCTGTTTTCTTCCAGTTTTTCTCTGTCAAGATTAGGCTGAAGGATTATGTAATTCTATCTCTTGTTTGGATTCTGATGAGGCCAGCAGTTGGATTAACCCTTGGAGGACGGAGATTTGAAGGTAAGTGGCGAATCTTTATTTATCAAATAATCGACCTTAGGGCCCTTAAACTATACCCCCCCCCCAAAAAAATAACTAAAAACTAGCTATAATTGTACAGTTTTGTTGTATAATCAATAGTTCATAATTTTAATTATATCACGAGTGCTAAAAATAGACATCTAGTCATTTCGCTATTAAACATCCGGGTGGTGATTTCTTTTTTTATTACAACAAATGTTCGTGTGTCATGAATGTTGTCTGGTAAGTTAAGACGCGTGTTAAATATATCGCGGGGCCAAATTTCTTCATAGGGTAAATAGATACGTGCCTTATTTGATACACTGCTAAGTGCATGTTTAGAGATGTGGAAAAGCAAAGGAACAAGTGACTCGGCCACTTAATGAGAAAGACACTCTCACTGCCAACCGGGAGACCCTTCGATCAGAGGAATATAGGGCACTGATCAAGAGAGGAAGACCCAGAAAGAAATGGATAGATGATATCAGGAAAAACACTCTCTAATATAGGGCACTGATCAAGAGAGGAAGACCCAGAAAGAAATGGATAGATGATATCAGGAAAAACACTCTCTAATATAGGGCACTGATCAAGAGAGGAAGACCCAGAAAGAAATGGATAGATGATATCAGGAAAAACACTCTCTAATTATGGCATGACCGTAACTGAGTCCACCTATTTGGTCCAAAAACGCCAATTGCATCTCCCTTAGACACCTCACGGTATAAGAGGCAAGGTAACGTAAAATAGAGTAAAAAGTAAAGTAAAGTAAAGTAATGTAGAGTACGTTTTGCTACTGGCTACTTCTCGTCCAGCTGTAACACAAATTTACTTTTGTAATCTTCATTAAACTATATGCATGTATAGAATATGAACACACTCTGGCATGCAAAAATATGTTTATAAAACAAACAAACAAAAAAAACATTAGGCGAACGCAAAGTATTTCAAAAACTAATCATGACTGCTTGAAAAAAAATGGTTAATGTATTTAAAGGAATTTGATTTAGTGAGATTAAGGAAAGCGAACACTGTTGCCTGTGTGTGCTCGGGCCGTTCTGGCATCTGGATTTGTTCTCAGCTAATTTCTGGCAACGATTCACGTGAGGGGAAAAAAAAAAAACTTCACGCGCTGCGAAATTCTTTCGTCCACTTGAAATACTTTTCATACAGTGACTAATAATGTATTTCTCTTTCCTGTTACTCGTATGCAATAATCATAAAACTAGTACCACATCTAAAAAAAAATACGTTGTTTAATGACAAAAATAGGAAAGTTATAATATTCGCCTTATTGTTTATAGGGGTTGCCTGCATCCACATGACATAAATTCAAACCAGTTTTAACTGCTGACTCTGGTATTGAATGAAAATTCTATAAGATATATTTTTGTGGGTTTATATTGCATTGTTCTACTTTTTTTTCAAAGATTTAAAAAAATTCCTTCTTTATCTTCTCCTCGGAGTAATTTTATTGTTATTTTATGTTCTGGAGTGCGAAGGATTTTCATTAATTCCCCCCCCCCCTTTTTTTTCCTCCAAAGATTGCATCCAAAATCGCATAATTTAAATTCCAGGACTTAGGTTAGTTCAGGAAAGTAGGTCGGACGTAACAGCTCAAATGTCTTCTACAGCTTGTCTTGCGCATGAAAAGCTTGAAATAAATTCTTCGTTTGAACAATTCAAAAGAATAAGAAGCCGGGGATGGCTGATCTTGATGATACTGGCCCAGCAGTTTTCGTTCTATGTACGTAAAGTCAGCCCGGTGAGAGAAAAGGTGGAGTCGGTGCATTTTTCCTTGATCTGGAGAACTGCGGAGGCTGGGGTGGGGGTAGTGGGGGGGGGGGAAGAGTGCAGGAGGCACGAATGATCAATAAAGAGGGCCCCGAGGACTCCAAAGGCAAAATAAGGGGGGTGGGGGGAGTACTTTTCTACCACCTGACAATTTTTTTTTCCCCCTCCTCAAGACTGCGTATACGATCAGTCACAAAATGAGAACCGCTGGCTCCTGACAATTTTCGTGGAGCAAAACTGAAACTTTAACTTTTATTTGATATTTTCCTAAGGACCTCCATTCCGACCCAGTTGGACACGCCCACTTTTTCACAACAGCGACACATAATAATTAGTGTGAGAGTATATAACTATACACGGGGCCACTGGTTAAAGCTGTGATAACAAAATGTATAAACTAGGGGAAAAAAAAAGTAGGAACAGCTTTATTACTTACCTCACGCAGGACGAAGAAATTGAGAGAGGGGATAAAATATAAAAATTCACACGAATGCTATGTTTAAAAAAAAAACAAAACAATGAAATGAAATGAATAGAGCACCTGACCGTAACTTGTAAGAAACTGTGGCTTGTCCGACGCCGAGTGTCAGGAAATGTTTATACATGAAAGAGTTTATACATTTCACAATAGCGAAACGGCAGAGCGCTGGGATTCTTTTATTCAACTAAATTATACAAAGTTGGCTTAATTTTTAGTCCAGAAACAGAGCATCTGCTAACCAGTCGCAGCGAAAGAGGGGGAGACTAATTAATAACAATATAAAAGGAATATCGACAGGTTTGTTGCTTACCATAGATGTAAATAGATGTAGTTGATGAGAAGAAATGATCAGAGAATCCCAAAACAAGCTATCAAGTGGAACACAACAGGCCGAAGAAAAAAGAGGCAGACCGCGTGAAACTCTGAAGAGGACATTGTTAAGAGAGGCCAAATTAACAGGCATAAAATCCCTTGATGAGGTTGAAAGACTCGCCGAAGACAGGAAAAATTGGCGAACTACTTTGCGAGCCCTATGTGACGTTTAACGACACGGGAAGGATATAAGGTATGAGATAAGATAGATGTACAAAGAGTGCTAGAAGACGCCCTCCGATCTGGCAGTCAGCCGACTCATAGCTGATATGCTGGAGTCAGGGTTGGCGAAACGTAGCTGGCCAAGACCCTGGCCCATCTCTCTTTTGGTACCCCCCCAATAACAGGCCCCAGCCTGGGTAACGTGGCAGGGATCGTTGTAGTCCCCGTGGTGGTGGAGTCTGCTAAAGAAGTACTGCAGATCTCCTGCTCTTTTAGCTGTGCTCAGGTACTGAGGGACTGGGAAAAACAAGTAGCCGCCGCAACCCACTTCCAATCCGACACGAAGCTGCGCCTCAACACCTTTACGGCATCTGTTGCAGAGAATACTAGAACGCAGTTCCAGAGAAAGAAGAAGAAGGAGAAGCAGAAGACGAAAGAATGAAACTACATGAGACTGTAACGTTATATGAACATCAAATGGATAAAACGACTCCAAATACCAGAACATACACTCTCAAAGGAGCGACCAAGTTATAACCTTTCGACCGAGAATAAGCCACACCAGGCTGAGCATCATCCATACCTGAAGCTGTACATGGCTCAACGGACCTATGTGTCTTCAGCGAAGAGATGTAGACAGTACAACATGTCCTTCAGAAGTGCCAGCTACACAACCCGCTCAGTCAGTGGACTTTGGCCAGAGGTCAACGCCTAACAGGAAGAGTTGTAAGATGATGCTGGAAACCAGAGCTGAAATGCCGAATGTGTGTGTATATGTGTATGTGTGTGAGACAGACAGACAGGTAGATAGATAGATAGACAGACAGACAGACAGACAGACAGACAGACAGACAGATAGATAGATAGATAGATAGATAAATAGATAGATAGATAGATAGATAGATAGATAGATAGATAGATATGGTATAAGAGAGAGACAGAGAGGGATAGATATAGAGACATATATATATATTATATATATACACATATATATATCGAGAGAAAGAGAGAGAGAGAGAGAGAGAGAGAGAGAGAGAGAGAGATTGGCATGGATATTCCGAGCGATCGACGAAGACGAAGAAGAAGGTAGCACATGACTGTCAGATGTTATAGGCATGAAGTGGCCACAGAGACAGCTGATGGCTAGAGCTTCTTTCCTCTACATCTTCAAGCAACCCTTACAACTGTGCTAAACTTTCTGTAGACGCCTGGACCTCCTCCCTTTATTCGGAGATGATGAGTCAACCTGACAGCGGTTCAGTACACATAGATCGGGTGGCCTCCGTCCGAGAGATATTTTACGAGCCCGTTGCTACCCCGTCGGTTATCTGTTTTTACCCACTATAGACCCCCCCCCCCCTTTTTCAAGCCATGCATGCCCATCCTTAAAACAAGGAAAATCATCGGGGAACCGGAACGATGCAGCGGCCCGACCTCTATTTCACAGAGCCTGCATGAGGCCAGCGATTTTCTTTTTCCATGGCTACAACCTGGACAAAGTAGAAAATCACGAAACTAAACTAAGTGATGGCAACTTTCACAAATAGATGAAATAGACTTGTCTGAAAGCTGGCCTTTTTACATGAAGAGAACAGTTAAATTATAAACAGGTAAAGGTAAAGATGAAATCCCCCGTTTCCATGGCATTAAGGCATATTGAGGACACCGTGTTAGGCCCGCATTTCCAGGACCTTCGGCACATGAGAGTCTGATGTGGTCAGTGTCACGCCTGGCCCCGCATTCAGATTTTTCTGATACCCATTTTTAGAGGCTGGGTTGGCCCCGGGGGCTTTTTGGTATGGTGGTGGTACCAACAAACAAACAGAATCCACTGCTTGGACCTGAACCCCGTACCACCAGATTAGTAGACCTAGCGTCTAACCACTCAGCCAACCAGGCCTTTATATACACGTAGAAGTATAAAATCTGGTTTAGCTCATGAGTGAAGAGAAGATAATCCAGGCCGCCAGAAGTGATTAAGTAACAAGAAGACAACGGGGAAAGTGCTCACCAACGCAAATGTATCTCCTCTTTCTTTCGTCGCTAACTGGCAGAACAGGACAAAATCACCTGCCACACAAGCCGGCCCTGTGAGAGAGGGGGCCCAGCCGGTGGATCGCTCCCGGGGAAACCCGAAGGTTTAAATGGTGGGGAGTCCAGAGTAGCTTCGGGACGGGGGGTGGAAGGGTCTGTAGTGAATGAAAACAGATAAGAAAAACGAGAGGGGGGTGGGATGGGACGGGACAGTGACCGCGGAGGAGACAAAGTTTCGAACCGGCTGATAAAATTTCCCTCGATGACCCCCCGTATAGGGGATCAAATACTGCCATCTTACTTCTACTAAGCTAGACCCGCAAACCACTGAGCCACCGAAGCGTCCAAGACACGCTGATGCACTTGTCCAGAAAACTGATATTCTTAACACACGAGCTAATGTTCTGCTGCAGGTCGGGTAGCACCAGATAACTTAATCTTCTCCAGGATAACTGCGGCATTCTAGAGAACACACAAGGCATCGTTCTTCTCTTTTCCTTGCACAGAAAGGGTGCCTGATTCAATAATGGTAAATCCTGAATCGGCTATTCGCCTTCTTTTGGTTAATTCCAGCTTTCTCCCAGCTTTTCTTCCCCAGCATATTTTCCTGTTCTGCGTGAAGTGTCTTTTTTTTTTTGGGGGGGGGGGGGGAGGTCATTTTGTGTTGAGAAGGATGAACCAGTAAAGTGTGTCAGAGATGTTTCCTGTCAGCGTTTAGAATATGGGTTCTCGAACTGAGGTCCAGGGATCCCTGGTAGTCTCTCTCTCTGAACCTTAGTGCCCAGGGCACATGGGGCTTCCGCAAGGGTTTTCCCCACAAATGCCTGTCCTTTGCCTTTTTTTTCTGCTCTTGCTTAGGTGACCCCTCTATTGTTCTACATCCTTTCTGTTGTTCTTCTCCATGTCTCTGGTAGTCTAGGAAGGGTTTGATATGGGGTTTCTGAGCAGCACATCTGCTTAAGTATAGTACTAGGAATGTGCGAAGCTTTTTGATTTAATGCAGTGGTTCCCAGCCGGGAGGCAAGTGGGTCCTTCTCGAGGAAGGAATTTCAAGTCTAATTTTCAATAGTTACCACTGTAAAAGAGTGTATAATGGTGAAAATCCTTTCTCAATGATGGTTTAATATATAGGGGAGGATTCAAGGTCTGTCTGAATTTGTCTCGGCTTGGATTGTCTTCTCCTGAAACTACGAGTTGGTGTTCTTTGCAGCCGATGGTGTGAAAGAGTTGAGACACAGCACCGTGTCAGTTTGGGAGCAGGTTATGACAGCTATTTTTTTCAGTACCTAAGTGCAGTTTCAAAGCAGGAGGTGTACAATACTTCTTTATCAGACTCCACCACCACGAGGACTATGGCAATCCCTGCCCCGTTAGCAAAACGGTTACTGGGGGATACCAACGGAGACGTGGGATAGGGTCTTGGTCAGCTATGGTTAGTCAACCCTGACGCTAACATACCAGGTATGAGTCGCAGCAAGACTCTTAGTGGGGTAGGTACCAACGGAGACGTGGGACAGGGTCTTGGTCAGCTATGGTTAGTCAACCCTGACACTAACATACCAGGTATCGTGGGATAGGGTCTTGGTCAGCTATGGTTAGTCAACCCTGACGCTAACATACCAGGTATGAGTCGCAGCAAGACTCTTAGTGGGGTAGGTACCAACGGAGACGTGGGACAGGGTCTTGGTCAGCTATGGTTAGTCAACCCTGACACTAACATACCAGGTATCGTGGGATAGGGTCTTGGTCAGCTATGGTTAGTCAACCCTGACGCTAACATACCAGGTATGAGTCGCAGCAAGACTCTTAGTGGGGTAGGTACCAACGGAGACGTGGGACAGGGTCTTGGTCAGCTATGGTTAGTCAACCCTGACTTTAACATACCAGGTATGAGTCGCTAACTGTCAGAATGGACAACATCTTCATACCGCGACCTGGTTTAAAATGGAGTTTTGGGACAGCAGAAGTTGGGAAAAAAAACCCTGATTTAATGCGAAGTGTCAGGAGAGGATAGGAGGTGACAGGACGGTCCTCGACATGAAAGAGCTTGGTAACCACTGGCCTACAACATTTCAGTTGGGCAAATGTACAAAAGTTCTGAGCAGTTATTAAAACTCTGCGGGGAGCATTTTTTACTCCCTTTGTAAAATAGTTTCTTCTCCGATGAGAATATTTTCGTATAATTTTAACTGCCTTTTCATCTCAAGCGCAGTATTTTACCCCTTTTCTCTTCAGTTTATTACCCTACGTTTACACGCAGCTGTATGTAAATCAGTTACGCTTTTATCTCTCTTTTTTATCTGAGGTAAATTGTTCTGCTTTGCAAATTCGCTCCACATAGATCTGCTTCCTTTTTGAGCCCTCGGTTGCCTCCCCTTGCCAAATGTCGAGATGTAAAACTGATAACTTTCTAGTCTGCCAGAGCTTGTCCCATTTGCTTAACACAGCTCCTCAGTAGTTTTAATGTTTTAAAATATTCCGTTTCCTTTTTCGACGTTTATTTCTCTCAGTTTTACTTTTATCTTCCCATTTTCCCAGACAGCTCGGAGCTGGCAGATGTTAACGTTTTGTGAAAGCTGCTGAAAAAAAAAGATCTCTCCAATGGCCAAATCTATCTACTCTTTGAGTTGGATCATCAGCCACATTAGCATAAAATCACGTTTTACCTTCAAAAGATCCCAGTTTCTTTCCACTTGTTTGTCGGTCCATCTCCATTTTTCAGCCCTCATTGCTTCCTCGGTAGACGCAGTTTACTCCTACATGTCGTTGCTCTCCAAGTGGCGATGTCTGTTGCCCATTCTTCCTAGTCATCTGAACTGATGGGATCATTTCTCAAAGGATGACTTTACGAAGTTTGCCAGAGTCTTAGTTTTAGCCTGACTCGTGGTCTCGTTTCATTTAGAACAGTGGCTTCCAACCTCAGGTCGCTAAACAAATAGGGTTGCTGAGGGAGGGGGGTTGCTATAATAAATTAAGATTCTATGATAAATATTGCGTTATTATAAAGTGACATTTATACATAATTTTTGATGAATACTAGCACTAGAGAGGGCGAAGACGCTGTTAGATTTGGCAGGAGCGACCCATGGCTGTCATGGTAGCTTCAGGGTTGGTGAACCATAACTGTCATGATAGTGTCAGGGTTGGTGAACCATAACTGTCATGATAGTGTCAGGGTTGGTGAACCATAACTGTCATGATAGTGTCAGGGTTGGTGAACCATAACTGTCATGATAGTGTCAGGGTTGGTGAACCATAACTGTCATGATAGTGTCAGGATTGGTGAACCATAACTGTCATGATAGTGTCAGAGTTGGTGAACCATAACTGTCATGATAGTGTCAGGGTTGGTGAACCATAACTGTCATGCTAGTGTCAGGATTGGTGAACCATAACTGTCATGCTAGCATCAGGATTGGTGAACCATAACTGTCATGCTAGCATCAGGATTGGTGAACCATAACTGTCATGCTAGTGTCAGGGTTGGTGAACCATAACTGTCATGCTAGTGTCAGGATTGGTGAACCATAACTGTCATGCTAGCATCAGGGTTGGTGAACCATAACTGTCATGCTAGCATCAGGATTGGTGAACCATAACTGCCATGCTAGTGTCAGGATTGGTGAACCATAACTGTCATGCTAGCATCACGATTGGTGAACCATAACTGTCATGCTAGCATCAGGATTGGTGAACCATAACTGTCATGCTAGCATCAGGATTGGTGAACCATAACTGTCATGCTAGCATCAGGATTGGTGAACCATAGTTGACCAAGGCCCCTCCCCAGGTTTACTCCTTTGCTGCTCTCAATAGCAGGCCTAGCCTAGGTAACGAGGGAAGGATCCTCAGAGCTTCCATGGCGCCGGAGTCTGCACAAGAAGCACTGCACGCCCCCCTACCTGCTTTTCAGCTGCACTTAGGGCCTGACGAAATAGCCGTCATAACCCACTCCCAATCCAACATGATGCTGTGCCTCAACATCTCCGTAGCATCGGCTGCAGAAAACACCAGCTCACAGTTCCGAGATGATTGAAGAAAAAGAAGAAGAAGAAGAAGACGAAGAAGAAGAAGAAGTGAAAAAAAAACTGTGCTGAGTTTCAATATTTTTAACATCTTTCTCGCGGGTATTGGGTCATCTAACATTGTTGGTTTAGTGGTGAGGGTCATTACCACTGCTGATCTAAGACTGTAGAACCACATACCATTGCTGCTTTCGGGTCGAGTGCTCAGACACAAAATTTTTGGGAACCGTTGATGTAGAAGACTTACATAAGAGCATACTATTTCATTTGGGATTGCGACTATTATCCAAACTTGTTACATACTTCAGCTTTCCTAACCCACCGTAACAACAAGCAGCTTTACAATGGAAACTATGGCTGTGACAAAAGCTCCGAGCCGGTATGACATACAATAATTAGTGTACGAGTCATAAGTATACAACTATACACGAGGCACTGCAGTAAAGCTGATATACCAGAATGTGTAAACTAGGAAAGAAAAGTATGAACAGCTTTATTACTTAATGATTAAGCATGAGTGACGAGGCCAAACGCCAGCAGGCACCTTGCAAGCTTCTACTAACAGGCAGCGAGAAAATTCGGGCTGTCTCTCTAAGGCAACAGTGCTCGAAATCCCTGCAGATGTCACAGATTCCCATCTACTGACCTTCACTTTTGTACCAGGCCATTCAGGTGGCAGGGGAAATGAAAGAGCAGATCACATGATCCAACTCACTTATCATGTAGGAGTGCCCGGCAATGGATCGAGCATGCATGAATGCACTGAAGGATATAGCGGTCAGAGATCCATAGCTGGCCAAGACCATGCCTCCAAGTGATGTCCCTGGAAACAGACAGTAGTCTGGGCAAGTGATTATAGATCGGAGGTGGAAAGACGAACCCAGTCCTTAAAATGCCTCGAGCGAAAGTCGGATATGTTGGTCCAAAAAGCGTAGCGCAAAGAAAAATATTCTGAGGGCGAACGAAGAAGAGGAAGAGCCGACATCATCAGTGCCATAAGAAAAACTGGTGGAACAAAACAAAACAAAACAAAACAAAATAACTTCACTGACAACTATAAATCTGGGTCGTTGTCAAGAAAGAAGGAGTTTTGGGGGTGAAAGCTGGGGTGGAAAAAAGTGACGATTCATCAAGAGCTCATGACGGATGGTCAACCAACAAAGAACGGGTGTTATCAGTTACTGCAGGTTGAAGGAGATACTGAAGAGAAGATCGGAGCACCTGTGGATGCGTCAGGAGTTGGTGGATGACGGTCCTTTCTAACCAACCAACCAACCAACCAACCAACCAAGCAACTAA
>CM019721.1:56519267-56631767 GCA_009760885.1 Achatina immaculata | reverse complement strand
GATGTGGACGCATGCAAGCTGTGCTGTCGATCCCTTCGATCCATCCCGATCCACCCAGGTATGGTTTTTTGATGAATGATATATTATTAATCACAGTTTTTTGTGTAGAATAATATGTACGATTTGTGTAAGATTTGAAATTCTTGTTAAATATGCGTTGAGAATTTTATTTAGAGATACATTTATGCATTATTAAATTTTGCGTGTATATGCAAGTTTGTTTTTTTTTATGTTGGGGTGGGGAGGGGGTGTCAGTGGTTTTTTTCTTTGTCCAAGTAGAGACAAATAATCATTAAGGACAGTAGTTTGCAATGTATGGAACAAGTTGGCTTAATCACATTAAACCCATTTCTTTTATGTACATGACGTTTGATTGATTGCGATCATGTCATTTTTTTTTGTCCTTGTATATTTAAATTTCAGTATTTCAGATTAAAGAATCTGTTTCATGGATCAGGGATCGACTATCTTTCTTGATTTTGGGTTGTGGATAAGGCACCATTGGTGCTTTAGGGTTTGGGCTAAAAATGAAAAAAAGGTTGAGGATCACTTATCTTGTTTTATATATATATATATATATATATATATATATATATAGACCCCCGTTGGTACCCCCCCCCCCCACTAGCAGGCCTAGCCTGGCCATCGGGGCAGGGATTGCCATAGCGCCCGCTACGCCAGTGTCGACTAAAGTAGTATTGTACACTCCCACCACCCTAGCATTTTAGCCGCGTGAGGGACTGAAGTAAAAAAAAAAAAAAATATATATATATATATATATATAGCTGCCATGACCAGCTCCCAATCCGACTCGATGGTGTGCCTCGGCTTCTTCGCACCATCGACTGCAAAGAACACCAGCTGGCAATTCCAGGGATATTGAAGAAGAAGAAGAAGAAGAAGACGAAGAAGAAGAAGAAGACATTCTCCAAAACTACACATTCAATGACACACTGCGACGTATCAACCGGCCCAGTAAAACGACCCTAGGAATCTAAGCTCTGCTTTGCTGTACAGCAGCGATGTCAAACTTAGGCCGGGGGTAAGGGATAGGTGGGTGGGGGGGGGGGTGTCATTTTTCCCTATAAGCCTAGCTCACAAGGGGCCTCATATTTCTGAGTTTAAAAACAACAATCCCCCGGCAGACTTCTTCCTTCGTCAATTTCGCAAATACATTCACATTAATTAATACCGTAAGAAACCTAACAGGAAGTAGACTGCGATATATTTTACTTTATTGTTTTCTTATCGCCTTTTAACTGTTTCATGCTTGGATTAATTTCCACGCTGCAGTAAAATAAATCTTGATGAGAAATTTCTGTAGAAAGATACTGCTAGGAAGTTACTCTATCATTTAAAAAAAATATTGGTTGGGTTAGAAATGTGCTATATTTTATTTTATGTAGATTTTGTCTAAATATAAGTTTCGATGTGCGAGATCTACCAAAACTGTCGTTGTTGTTTTGGCGTGAAAGAGTTAAGAATATTTCTTGGCGTTGTAGCTAAATGGGGCATTATTGTCTTCCGTGCTGGCGTCGCGGGCCGATATAAAAAAGAACTGTCGCGGGCTGTCCATTTGACATTTTTCCTCTACAAGAAATATAATAAATCTAATTTATCAAAGAGACAGAACAGCAGATTTTAAATGTAGAAGAAGAAGAAAAAGAAGTAGTAGTAGTAGTAGTAGAAGAAGAAGAAGAAGAAGAAGAAGAAGAAAAAGAAGTAGTAGTAGAAGAAGAAGAAGAAGAAGAAGAAAAAGAAATAGTAGAAGAAGAAGAAGAAAAAGAAGTAGTAGAAGAAGAAGAAGAAAAAGAAGTAGTAGAAGAAGAAGAAGAAAAAGAAGTAGTAGAAGAAGAAGAAGAAAAAGAAGTAGAAGAAGAAGAAGAAGAAGAAAAAGAAGAAGGTTTACAAGTCGCTTTCTTTGCTTACATTCTTCTTCTCTTGCCATGGAATTGCACTGTCGTGTTGTTCCTTTCTTTTTTTCTTCTTTTGTAACTACGAAAGGTCCTCTTTCTTTTTGCCGTTATTCCTTCTCGCGGTGGTTGTGCGCCATTCTGTCATTATTTCTTACTCCTACTCACATTATTTCTTACTCCTACTCACATTATTTCTTACTCCTACTCACATTATTTCTTACTCCTACTCACATTATTTCTTACTCCTACTCACATTATTTCTCATTCGTTTTATCACCACATAATCGTCCATTCTGCACATACTCCATTGAGTCCTTTCTTCTGTTGTTTTATCTCCCGTTTCTCATCTTGAATCCATTAATTCTTATCTGGAAATTTTTTCTCTCTATTATTTGCATAAACAACAGTCAGAGAATCCCCAAACAAGCTATCAAGTGGAACACAACAAAGGTCGACCACGTGAAACGCTAAAGAGGGCATTGTAAAGAGAGGTCAAATTCATTCATTCATTTGCATGGCCCTTGCGGAACTTTGCATCCCTAACAGCTCTCCTGTAGGCCTGTCGATTGTGAGCAGGATGGCCTGCTGCTGATGCATCCATTTGCAGATCATCAACGATGTCTTGCAGCCATCTTCGCTTTGGTCTTCCTCTCTTTCTTTTTCCCATTATGTACCCTTTCAAAACGGTTTTCTCTAAATTATCATGACGTTTAATGTGTCCAAAATATTTAAGTTTTCTCTCTTTAATCCTCTTTACTAACCAGCCTTCTTTAATATTAAGTTCTTGTAGTATGGATATATTTGTTCTCTTTTTGTGTCCATGATATTTGAAGAACTCTTCTGTAGCATTTACATTCAAAGGCATTTATATGTTTCTCAGCTGTTTTGTTAAGTGTCCAGGTTTCACAGGCATATGTTGCGATGGGAAAGATGCATGCCCTTAAAAATCTTAAAAATCTCTCTACAGATTCTTTAGTTCTTTTACTTTCTGAAGAGCCATAGATGTCCTCCTTTTAATTTCCATCATTGTATCTCCATTATTAGTTAGCAGTGATCCAAGATATTCAAAACTCTCCACTTCTTCCAGTTTTTCCTCATTGATACATATATCAGCTGCCTTGTTTGTTTTGTCAGTTGTCATCAATTTAGTTTTCTTCGCATTAAGATAGAGGTTCTGCTCTTCGCTGTTCTTACGGACTGACATAATTAGTTTTTCCATTCCTTTTTATGTTGTGGACAGTAATACTGTGTCACCAGCATATCTAATCTCTGGTATTTCATAACCTCCAATTGTTATGGCATCGTAATATTCTTTGTCTACATCTTCTCTAACATTCCTCATTATATTTTCAGTATACAAGTTAAATAAGTAAAGCGACAATATGCACCCCTGACGGACCCCTTGTTTTATGTCAGACCAGGTTGTTGTTTCAACATTTATTCTAAATTAGGCCAAATTAGTAGGCATAAAATCCCTTGATGAGGTTGAAAACAGGAAAAGTTGTTGACCTACCATACAATCCCTCTATGACGTTTAACAGCACGGGAAGGAAGTAAGATGTAAATTTGTATAAATTTAAGGTGGGTTTTTTTTTTTTTTTGCAGCAAAAATGAACTCATAGGAAGTTTTCGCCTATATTCTCATTCGTCGAAAGCAATGGCTGAATGGATGTCGGCTCGGCTTCTCAGACTGAAGGTAGCTGGTTCTGACCCCACCAAAGTAGTCGCTTCCATTTGACAGGATTCTGGTCCAGGGCGATGATCTTAATGCCCGTGAGCTCGCGTAGGCCCAGTCAGTGCTGGATTAGCCATCCGGTTTAAACCTAGGGGCCCGAAATGACAGGGGGAGGCCCATCTTAAAAAAAATATTAAACAGACAGATTATTTATTTCATATGGCAGTCATTTATAACTATTATTGTTGGACTAGCATGTCATGTTATACAAATGACAGTGATGTGCCAGTCTGTAGGGTCTGTGTAATACAAAGTCATATAGTAATAGCAGAGATCATAACTAGAGGGGAATCAGGTCATACATCAGGAGACTGATGGAAGATAAGTCGGTGGATAGGTTGATGCCTTTACTAAGTTTGTGTCACGCCAGCCCTTACTCTGTTCCTTAAAGGATGACGCCACGCGAGATGATGGTTTTTGTATGTAACATAGGGCCACAAACAATATCGTCCTGTAAGTTAAACGCCTTACAAGTACCAAGGTAAGGTTATCTCACACATCACGGCTGAACTGTTGCCATAAAAGCACGATAGTAACACTGTCATTGTCAAAATACACCTGGTGAGTTTAATGGCTGACACTTGATGATGATGGCATTCAGAATAGATGAGTGATGTTGATTGATTGATTGATTGATTGATTCATTCATTCATTAGCATGTCCTTTGCGGAACTTTCCCTCCCTACCAGTTCTCTTCGAGGCCTCTTTGTTGTAAACAAGATGCAAGAACAAATAGGAAAAGAACATCCAGGACACCAGAGAAAGATGGGCGGAGAAGAACAAGTCAAGATCTTTAGACTCAGAACAGGTCACAACAGATTGAGACACCAGATGCTTAACAGAACTTAAGATGGCCACAGCCCGACGACTGCACCCGTGGTACAGACAAAATGTCAGCCTAGCACCTGTTACAGGACTGTCCTTCATCGGAGGACCCGAGACGGGGCTTTTGGCCGTCACCTGTAGCGCTCCATGACAGGCTGTATAGTGATCTTGGCAGCCCAGGACAAACGACAGCATTCTTCGAAGACATCCAAATTGATGTCTGAATGTGTTCGCAGAAGAAGAAGAAGAAGAAGAAGAAGAAAAAGAAGAAGAAGAAGTAAAACAATACACCTTAAATCCAACACTGACTCAGCCACCGGGCGCAATATCTACCTGCTCAGTCCTACCACAGTTAAATGGAATAACTGATACCATATGGTACTGTCATCATATATATATATATATATATATATAAAAGAGGCAGACCACGTGAAACTCTAAAGAGGACATTGTTAAGAGAGACCAAATCAATAGGCATAAATCCCTTGATGAGGTTAAAAAGCTCGCCGAAAACCGGAAGAATTGGCGAACTACCGTGCGAACCCTATTGTACGTTTAACGGCAAGAGAAGGATATAAGATATATATATATATATATATATATGGGAAGCTGTATCTTCACACACGACGGTTTAAGATACAAACTAACAGGTTGCTAACTTTACCATCCCCAACATTCTTTATATTCTCTCTAACTGGGCTCTTCTTGTTTTGAAATATTCAAGGTAACAGTTTTAACATGTTTTCCTAAAAAGAAAAGAAAAATAGTCCAACCCGGAGATATCGCGCGTCAGCGCACGAACACCAATTAACTGCACGCGGCGCAGTAATATTTCGTCACTTCGACAAGAAAAGACAAAGACTTTTCTAGAAACCTTTTGTGTGATTATCGTGTGGCCTCTACCGTTTTTTTTTTTTTTTGTTTCAAAATTTCGACCTTGTCGCGTGCGTAGTAATTTGTGACGCATTTCCGAAAGCACTAGTTTCTGTCAGCCCTAGTAGTTGTAAACAAAATAGATTAAACAAGGCAAAGATTTAAAATCAGGGTCTATTTTCTTTCTCAAAAACTATTTTTAGATGCCGTGCAAGTTTACGACATATAAATATTATGATATGGCAAGGCCAGCAAGCTTTCCCACCTTAGGGACCGCATACGAAATATGTGAGTGGATGACGGGCCACAGTTATCACTTAATTATAAACGTAATAAAACTAGTAATAATATTTGTTCCACATAAGTCAGGAGTCGCCATCTTACAGCCCGAGGGCCGCGGTTTGCCGATCCCGGCAATACAGCATCTATTACTCGCATATGTTCCATAACAGATATGCTGGGGTCAGCTGATAAAGTATAAACAGTGTAAGTGAGTGCAAACACGTTAAGACATTTAACATATTTCGGTCATATCAGGAGGTATAATACAGCAATGAAAACCATACTTGTGGGAAAATGTTGAAGGGAAGAAAAAAGAGCGAAAGGGCGACAACGATACAGAGAACAGTACCAAAAGATGGTCCGGATTCAGTCTTGGCCGAGTGCAATGTGGAAACAAAGAGCAAAACAAATTATGTAACATTACAGTAACGTGCATCTGTAACATTATCCTGATCCCCGAAGGTCAAACGGCAGAAATTTGCAAAGGAGCAAATTTGGGCGGAGCTTGGCCTCAGATCAAGCCGTGACAAGCTGGGAGAGTTTAAAGCTACCTAGTATTACATCATGTAGGATGTGTAAGAAATAAGGTTGGTTGATGCCTTGCAATTCATATATGACTGTCAGATGTTTCATTTCCATTTTTAAGTACAATCATACATGGGACCGCAGACTGCATCCCTCTAAATATCTCAACCCAGATTCTAACCCTTTCATCTGTGTCCAGCTTGCTACCCTATGAATTTTTCCAAAAATGTGAAGAAATTAGACACCTTAACACAGCACATTTTCACATACATAAGTAACAACTCGTAAACTACATAATAATCAAAGAAAAGAATAATCAATTTTTAATCACAAAAAAACCCAGAATACAAAACGACAACTGAAGACAACAAAAACTATGCATCAAGAACAAGAATATACAACCATAAAAATGAGACACTTCATGAAATCAACCACATGACAAAACTAACTGTCACTATATCTGACTCCCTCATATTAATCATACATCTACGTCAAATCTCTCACTATATGTGGCTCTCATGTTAAACACATATCTGCTTCAAAATTGGCCTTTCTTCAAATAGAACGGCTCACTATGCTACTGTGTACAATGGCACTAATGTGCAACAGTTCTGTCTCATTCAAAACACAAAGCTACGTCAACAACTCGTGAGTTAGCATCCAAATACCTAACATGACATATTATACTCACACTAACTCTCGAAAACATCATTTTTAAATTTCAGCAGTGTTCATGACTGCACTTTACCATAACAAAATAATGACTCATTCATTCATTCATTTGCATGTCCCTTGCGGAACTTTGCATCCCTAACAGCTCTCCTGTAGGCCTCTCGGTTGTAAACAAGATGCCTTGCTGCTGATACATCCATTCGCAGATCATCGACGATGTCTTGCAGCCATCTTCGCTTCGGTCTTCCTCTCTTTCTTTTTCCCAGTATGTACCCTTGCCATCTTCGCTTTGGTCTTCCTCTCTTTCTTTTTCCCAGTATGTACCCTTGCCATCTTCGCTTTGGTCTTCCTCTCTTTCTTTTTCCCAGTATGTACCCTTTCACGGCGGTCTTCTCTAGATTATCATTACGTTAAATATGTCCAGAATATTTAAGTTTTTTCTGTTTAATTTTCGTTACTAGCCAAAATATGACAAACATAAACGGAAAATTGTGACATTACATTTGTATGGACACCACAGGGGAACAGAAGTAAGGGTAGACCAAAAGAGACATGGAGAAGAACAACAGAAAGGATGTTGAGCAATAGAGGGCTCACCTGGGCAAGAGCAGAAAAAAAGGCGAAGGACAGGCGTTTGTGGAAAACCCTTGCGGAAGCCCCATGTGCCCTGGGCACTTAAGGTTCAGAGAGAGAGAGATATTTGTATGACAGATGAACACTGACAAAAGTGTAAGTTATAAAGTAATAACTTCTATAAAACACTGAACACATTGAGCAGTTCACCACGAACTATAAAACAACGAGCAATACTTCTTCTAACACAGCTTACAGCTACATACAAATAAAACACTAAATGAGACGTGGACCATGCCCCCGGCATTCATTGTGCAGGGCAGGCCTCGGGCATCTCATTTAGTTAAAAAATGAAGACGCTTTTGTTTTAAGCAAAGGGCATGTTAATCAGGGTACCTATCAAGAGGTCACTTTGACCTCAGCCACTTTGATCTTAGCCACAAGGCCGAGAAGCGATACGATCTTTTAGAAGTGATCCCTAAAAGTACTCTCTCTCTCTCTCACACACACACACACACAGATAATAATAAGTGAAACAACAGCAATAAAACTCTTTCTAATAATAAATTTATACATGGAAAATATATTTTTGTGGCTGTCTTTCTTATATGGAGGAGACTAATTTTCATCTGGTTTTCTCGTTTGTTTGTTTGTTTTTTATTTAATCTATTGTGGTTTTTTTTAAATTTGATCCTTGAGAGAGGCTTTTGCCGTGTAACAGAATAGGCTGAGATTATTAATTATCCACATTTTTTGCAGTACAAGGGATGTAATCAGTTGTAAAAGTTTGGGTGATTTGTTCAGTCCCTTGGTTAAATATTGATTTGTTTTTACTCGGCTCATGTTGCACGTGAGAACGAAAGTTTAGCATCGGGAGAATCTTGACTGGTATGTAAACTTTCGCGTGAAATTTGTGTTAGACTGTCGATTTGTTTAAACAGCAGACAAATAGTTGCCACAGACGGTTAACTTTAGGGGATGTGTGTGTGTGTGTGTGTAAAGTAACTTTAGCTCATAGAAATTAGGAATTCTCGGGATTTTACCGGTTAGGGTAGATTTTTAGGAAGGGTGAGTAAAATTCAAGGGGAAGGGCGGGGCGGTTTAACCAGGTGATTTTTTGGTCAAGGATTAGTCTTGTCAGACTTTTCGTAGCTGTCAGTAGCAGTTTGTAATGAGATTAGTCATGTCAAAGTTTGAGTGTAGTAACACTTGTGTTGTCCTTTTTAGGACAAAGTTTTCCTGCATTTGTATGTGGGAAGTATGTTATAGAGTCCTTGTTAGGACCAGAGTGTGCTGTTGTGCGTTTGCTTATGCTTGGAAGATGAAGTGTTATTCATTTCAGATTTTTGTAAGTAGTACGTTTTTTGTTTTTTTTGTAACTTCTTTGTGGTAGAATGTTTCTTCCTTAAGACATGGACTGCGTGCCCGGGAAGTTTTTCATGTTACACGTTTTGTCATTGCTGTATGACATCAGTTTTTCCTACCATCGTCATCTATATCATCCTCATCTTCCAGCATCAGTAAATGTGATGTCTATTGAATTTGTCTACGCTCTTGACTGTTCCTACGGTTGTGTTACTGTTGCGTTGTAAGATTGAAATATGGGGTCCAGATGTTCTGTTGTTGTCCAGTGAAAGAAGGAGCGTACCTGGGTGTAATGCGCTCTGAGTGTATTGCAGAACACAACTGAAGTCTCTCAAATCAATCTGTCAAAGTTGATCCTGAGAGAGTTAGCTAATTACAATCAATTAGTTGTTCCTCTGGACCCTTAGAGACAACAGATACTTTTTTTTTATATGTGCCGATGAGGCACATACGCCTTTGGCCGAAATATTTGATTACTGTATGCAGCGGTCGCGTTAACCGGCAATTAATTACTGATACATTACCGATAAATTACCGATAAATTACCGATTAAACACGAAAGAAACCGGAACTTTTGTAGGTCATCGGTTGCTGTACCCGATTTATATTATTGTGTTAAAAAAAAACCGGGTAAAAATCACCGGCTAAATCAGTTGGAGGATGTTCGAGTCAGGAGAATGATGATGCTGCATTTGCATGGAGGAGAATCAGTCAGTTTTAAATTTGGTCCAGCATGTGAGCATTTAGTAAAGTTTAAATCTCGCCGCAGATAAGATAAGAAGAAATCACACAAACATTTACTGTCCTCTGACATCTGTAAACTATTGTTTAGTTTTACATTAAAAAAAAAATTATTTACCGAATGTTGTATTCAGAAAATCGGTATTTGGGAAAGCGCATAAAGCAAGGTGAGAGATAGAAACATCTGTACCGTTTTCAAAAAATCCTAGCGCCATCACTGGTTCAGTGTTGTTCTTCATTTACACGTGCTCATCATTCTTGTTTCTGCCCACTCTTTCTATCTTTATTGTAAAACTGAACTACAAATCTCTATCTACTTCATTACACAAGAAAAAAATATGCGAATGAGAACAGACTTTTCCGATCCCCCGGTTTATGAGTTTTCACTTTCTTTTCCTTGTGCCGGATAATAGAATGTACAAGTCTTTTCCTTGTGCCGGATAGTAGAATGTACATGTCTTTTTCCTTGTGCCGGACAGTAGAATGTACAAGTCTTTTCCTTGTGCCGGATAGTAGAATGTACAAGTCTTTTTCCTTGTGCCGGATAGTAGAATGTACAAGTCTTTTTCCTTGTGCCGGACAGTAGAATGTACAAGTCTTTTTCCTTGTGCCAGATAGTAGAATGTACAAGTCTTTTTCCTTGTGCCAGATAGTAGAATGTGCAAATCTTTTTTTTTTCCTTGTGTCGGACATTGGAGTGTACAAGTTGCTTTCCTTGTGTCTGATAGTAGAATGTACAAGTCTTTCCTTGTCCCAGATACTAGAATGTACAAGTCTTTCCTTGTCCCAGATACTGGAATGTTCAAGTTTTTTTCCTTGTCCCAGATATTGGAATGTACAAGCCTTTTTCAGCTGTTCTGTATCTCCATACAGAATGTCGATGATGGAGGAGTTTGGTGATATCAGGTTCTTCCAAAGATCCTTCAGTGACACATCAGTCCACCAGGTTGTGCCTAACAGTTTCTTCTTCGTGTCTTTTGTAGTGAATGCAGTGTGGTGTGTGGTCAGCGGTCCACTTTGTGTTAGTGATTTTTGAGGGCGGTGTGTCCCGAGCGCAGCCTACATATTTTTCTTTGGTCTCTAGGACATAAGCCGTTGATGTGCCCTCTGGGATTGGGCTTTGCCCCGGTATGAATTTGGTAACAGGTGTTAATTAGAACGTCCATCAGCCAGATCACCGGCTTAACCTCACCTCACAGTTATATTTCAGCACGTAATTTTCTTGATTTGCATTCTTTTGTTGTTGTTGTTGTTGTTGTTGTTGTTGTTGTTCTTGCTAAGCAATAGGTCACCTACAATCTGATATGTTGAATGATGTAGTCGGGCGCCTGTGAGGCCGAGTATGAATAAACTTGAGCATTTATATGCTGACCTTGATGCCTCACAGGTTTCTATGGATGCCTACTGCACTGTGAAAGTACGAGCTGATTGATACACATACACATATAACAAGGTCATTATTGAAAAGGAACAATAAATGATAGAGTAAACGTTTTCATAAATATAACATTTGAGGAACAATAGTTCTACTTTGGAAAGGTACGTCGCTGTAGTCCATTTAAAAAAAAAAAAGGAAATATGCTGGCGATGGTTGAGACATGTGCTCCTGATGACTGACAACTCATTATCAAAAATAGTACTGATATGGAGATCACAGAGGAGCAGGCATTTAAAAGAGACATGGAGAAGAACAACAAAGAGGATGCTGAGCTACAGAGGGCTCACCTGGGCAAGAGTGGAAAAAAACGTGTGTGAAAAACCCTTGCGGGCGCCCAATTTACTACGGGCACTTAAGGTTCAGAGAGGAAGGAAGGAGGGAGAGATCTGATTTCAAGTCTGCAGATCTTCACTGCAGCATCATCGGAGTGGTGAAGGCTGTATCGACAGCAATCCGGCATCTAAGAATGAAGGCAGAGAGTTCTACAACGTTACTGTCGAGATCCATTATGTGCACCTTGCCATGTGGATACCTTTCCAGGGAGAGGATCCGACCAATAATGCGCTTGTTTGAAGGATGCATGTGATTATCTTGAAAAGAGAATTTTTAACTGATAACTTACAAAACAAAATTCATGTCAATCACTATTTTTTAAAATCTCTCTCTTCTCCCTCCCTCTCTCTCTCTCTCTCTCTCTTTCTCTCTCTCTCTCTCAAGGTCCCTGCTACAGGCGTAGGATATCATGTCCCTCCATAACCCTCGATGCCCTGTGTATCTCAACAGCCTTGTCACTGGGCATTTCCCGTGCCAGGATGCCAGACCATCAAACATCCTGTCTCTCTGTCTACCTTTGTCTCTTTTACCTTCTATCTTCCCTGTTTGCATTAGATGCCCCAGCCCGCCTCCCCTTCAGTCTTGCCCCACAGGAGGAGACTGCCTTTTTTTTTTTTGATCTTCTTTATAGTCTTCCTTCTTCCTTGTGTCTCTCAGAACTTCCTCATTCCATTTTCTCGCTGTTCATGGTGCCTTCAGCATTCTTCTTAAGAACCATATTCCAGCTGACTCCAGCCTTCTTTGTATCTCTTTACTGGCCGTCCAGCCTTCTTTGTATCTCTTTACTGGCCGTCCAGCCTTCTTTGTATCTCTTTCCTGGCCGTTCAGCCTTCTTTGTATCTGTGTGTGTGTGGGGGTGGAAAGAGAGTCTTGGCTTTTGAGATGACCATTCCAGCTGTCTTCTTTATGAGTCCCCTTTTCTCACTTTCCTTGTCGACTGTATTAACTAGCGAATGAAGCTCCCTATCAATAAGATATCACAGGAGTGATATAATTAACTCTTCTTACAAGGAAGTGACGAGTGGTCTATTTTTAGTGTTTGCGGCAGTTTAGAAATAGAACTTCCGACTACGAAACAAAATCCTATGACAGCAATTATTTTCTTTTCTTTTCTTTAAAGCCATTTAAATGGCTCATTGTAGATTATGAGCTTTCAAGCAATCAAGTGCCGTACCGTGTGGCGTAGGCGATCATTTCTCCCCACATTTCCCTGTCTTTAGACTTGATTATGAGATCCGCCGGTGGCTTTCTTACTAGCCACACTGACAGCCCATCCATTAACTTCTCTCTGTGTGTGTCTTCCTCTGTCTCTTCTTCCCTCAGTTTTTGCAGTTGCTACAGTGTGTTTCAGTTTTCCTCTTCTCAGAAAATGTCCTACAAATCTCGTTTTTCTGCCTCTGATCTTTGCTGTAATTTGCCTTTTAACTCCAGCCTCTCTTAAGACTTCTTCGTTGGCTTTCTTAGCTGTCCATGGTACCTTCAACATCCTTCTTATGAGCCACATTTCTAAGGTCTCCATTTCTCGCTGTTCTCTCTTATTCACGGACCATTCTTCACATCCATAAAACAAAATTGGCTCGATGTAACATTTAAGTACATTTAAGAGCTTTTTTTTACAATTTATTTTAGCTACGGCATTGCTAGAGATAACAGAGATGTGATTTCTGAGAAGAATGTACCATAGACAGTTATGATGACAGAAGAAGGAATGCCTGACAGAAGCAAATTTAGAAGTTAATCTAATTAAAATCATAATAAAAATGACATCATTTACCGGCCGGAGGCACCCCAGTCACCCAACTGTAGAAATGGGTACCCGACTTCTTCTGGAGTTGGGGAAGGAAAGGCGGCCAGGCGTGATACTGACCATATCACCCTCTAGTGTCCTGACAGGTCAAGGAAAATATGGGCACTAACACCATATCCCTATGTGCCTCTAAAGCACGGCAGGATTAACTTTATCTTTATCTTTATCTTTTTTTTTATCATTTACTGGACACACGTACTGAGAAAGGAAGGGCTTGAAAAGCATCGTGACAACAGAAAAGATCAGTGGAAAGAGAGGCAAGGGAATACCAAGAAAGTAAAAAAAAAAAATTGTGGATAATCCAACGAGGCCGCACAACAACCAAGACAAAAACAATCATCATCTGAGCTGTTGGATATCACGGAATGAGATCTGCACAGAAGCACAACCGCCAGCGTCTACTGGCACGGAACCTGATGATAGGAAGTCACTCAGACTTACGAAAGAAAGAAAGAAAGAAAGAACGCATAAACTGTGACTGATACGATCAATCTTTCCTCAGTGTTTGTCCAACATAGACCTGAATATTACGTGGGAGACTTTCAGAAATCCATTCCAGTGAGATTAATGTCATGTTGTCAGGAGACACACTTTATGGGACGCCGTCGTGGGCAAGTGTTGTAAAAGAGCATGTAAATGCCCCTTAGGATTAGTGGTTTCGTGCGTACGGTAGGACATTTCCCAATGGTTCATAAATTTTGGGACAGTGTAGATTTTGGGGCGTGTGTTGAGTATAACGTAATTTTTAGGAAATAAAATTCGGTATTTTCTCCTGCTCCTCTTAATCATCATCGTCATCGTCATCATCATCATCATCATCATCGTCATAGTCGGCGTCGTCGTAGTATTGCTTCTTCTTCTTCTTCTTCTTCTTCTTCATAATCTGCTTTGGAATCATGTTCTTTTTAATTTTTTTTTAAAAGTCCATACCACAGAACCAGGCATAAAAATTGGAGGATACAATATTAACAACCTTCGGTATACTGACGACACAGTACTGATAGCTGAGAACCAACAAGACCTGCAAAATCTCTTGGATAAAGTCGCCAAAGAAAGTGAACAGAAAGGCCTTACTTTGAACATCAAAAAGGCAGAGACTAAGAAACAGAATCCACCAGCATGCAGTATTAAATTAAACGGAACTATTCTAAAGCAGGTGCAGAAATTCACATACCTTGGAGCAGTAATAACTTCAGATGGGAAATGCAAAACAGAAATTACGAACAGAATAGGCCAAGCAAAGACTGCATTTCAGAGAATGAGAAACATATTAGCTAACACATCCTTATCAATGAATGTTAGAAAACGAGTCCTAAAATGCTATATTGAACCTATCTTGTTATATGGAAGTGAATCATGGACAATAGGAAGTCTGCACAAAAATAATTGGAAGCAGCAGAAATGTGGTTTATTAGAAGAATGTTGCGAATCCCCTGGACGGCAAAAATAACAAATGAAGAATGTATGAGAAGAGCTGGAGAGACAAAAACCTTGTCAAAAAGATAAGAGAAAGACAATGTACTTTCATAGGACATGCAATGAGAAGAGGGGGCATTGAAAATATTATAACAACAGGAACAATAGAAGGAAGAAGATCAAGAGGAAGACCAAGAGAAATGATACTGGACAGTCTGACGGGATGGTGTGAGAGGAGATCACCAACTGAGCTGATGGCCTGCATGAAGGATTGTGTACTCTGGAGAAGCATGATAGACAACACCATTCAGCACGGCACATGATGATGATGATGATGATGATACGTGCAGATTTCTACACATTTTATTACGTCTGTCTGACTAACTGTCTGTCTGTCTGTCTATCTCTCCCCTGTCCCCTCCACACACACACACACAAACACAGACACACATAAATTCACACACATATGCATTTTCTGTATGCCAGAACACATAGGAATCCGCTTTTGACGAACATTTCAAAAGCAAGCAACGAGACCTTTGATTGGTCGTAACGTTAACAGGAGCCCGTTGTCTATTGGTTCTTCCTAAAGTAACGCATTTGTCACTTTATAACGAAGAGATGACAGAAAGTTTACAGTGACCCATCAGTAGCGTGAAGGACTTGTCACTTCTAGTTTTTCTGAGCTGTATATTTCACAGGTAATCCTAAGTTGGCTTTGACATTATTAGAAATATTGATAATATGGACCAGGTATTTGTCTCACAAGGAAGTGAAATGAAAAGGATAAAAATACAAAATATACCAAAACACAGTGATTCGCAGAATATGTGACACGGCCACAGACAGAAGTTTTACCAATGCAGTTCAGATATGCAGTATGTGGAGAAGTGTTATGAGAACGGGTAACAGGTGTCGCAGCTCGCTCTGTATATGTTTGTATGCGTAGAGTTTCAAGGTGAGACTAACATTTGATCAAAGAAACAAAGTTGCCTGTCATCTTGATGGACGATAATTTCCCTGTTTGGTAGGCACAAGACAGGACACCGGGTTCGGAGGAGCTACATCAGGCGATAAGGGATGTTAGGCATCTTGTCGGGTTCAGATGTTCAACTTTATTCATGATATATGATGATGATGATGATGACACAAGGTCGTCTTCAAATCATTCAAACTGCCGGTGGGACGGACATAAATATAACTCTCCCCAGAAAGTAGACACGTTGGACCTTACGTCATCCCCGCCCACTTAACTCTTTCACTCCGAACCAGCACTGGCATTGTTGATAGATCTTACACATCTATGCCAATCAGTTCTCAGAGTGATATTAGGAAAAGTGTAAATAAACTAATGTGTATCACATTTCTATCGTTGATAATCTGATAATGGATGCATCAGCAGCAGGGCATCTTGCTTACAATCTAGGGGCCTACAGGAGTGCTGTTAGGGAGGCAAAGTTCCGCAAGGGACATGCAAATATACCATCAAAATGTATTCTGGTAGAGCATAGGAACTAATTCGGGAGTGAAAGAAATAATTAAAGCGGCACAAACATATAAAAATACACGTATTTTACAAGTTAAAATTCAGTTTCTCTCATCCATGAACGCACAAGCGTCTGCACGCTTGAACAAGTCAAGAGGGAGTCAGTCAACCAAGCTAAGTGTGATAACCTCAAGGGAGTTAACCCGTAATTCTGAACTTAGAAGAAGTAATCCCAGAAGATAGACTGCTACACAGGTAAACATCGTGCACCCATTTGCTACCATGAACCTTTTAAGCGATTTCTGTAAAAAGAAAGTTGGAAGTCAAGTACAAACGTAGCCGCAAATCAAGGGACTTAACTAATGGAAAAAAACTATATGAAGACTCAAAGGTGATTTGCTAGTACTTTTTGACTCGCCTCGGGAATAAAAATAATTACTCCATCTCTCTGATCATTTTTTAATTTTGATTTGGGGATTCAAATTTTAACTAAAACTGAGGCCTCCAATTTTTCTTTTCCCTCATTAAACACATAGTTGTTGTGTTTATTATAATTTTTCTGTGTGGTCTTAAAATGTTTGTTTCGAAAGCAAAAGAGTTAACCGTTTTTTTTTCACCACAGATTTATTAGACACTTTTAATGTTCTAGTTTCGTGTTAAAGTTTCACAAAATGAATGGTTCACTTGACGAAACAAATTTTGTTATCATTTATGTGTTGGAGAAGAGAATTTACTCAAGATCACTATTTGTCTGTGTATTAAATTACCTTCCATTAATTTGCCGCACAATTTAGGCTATATAAAAAAATCGAAAAAATAAAAGAAACGAAACTAAAGAAGAAAAAAAAAACAATAAATTAGAATTCATGGTTTGATCGCCACTCTTTAAAAATGGTCATTAAAAATTCTGAAAATTCTTAAGACCTTGAAGAAAACAACAGAAAAGAAAACTGAGGGTCTTGAAATATGAATATACAGAAGAATAGGGCGTATCCCGTGGGTAGAAAAGAAAACTGAGGCCATTGAAATATGAATATATAGAAGAATAGGGCGTATCCCGTGGGTAGAAAAGAAAACTGAGGCCATTGAAATATGATTATATAGAAGAATAGGGCATATCCCGTGGGTAGAAAAGAAAACTGAGGCCATTGAAATATGAATATATAGAAGAATAGGGCGTATCCCGTGGGTAGAAAAGAAAACTGAAGCCATTGAAATATGATTATATAGAAGAATAGGGCGTATCCCGTGGCTAGAAAAGAAAACTGAGGCCATTGAAATATCAATATATAGAAGAATAGGGCGTATCCCGTGGGTAGAAAAGAAAACTGAGGCCCTTGAAATATGAATATATAGAAGAATAGGGCGTATCCCGTGGATAGAAAAGAAAACTGAGGCATGTGATGATGATAATTTTAATGAACTCTCCTTGAGAAACACTAGAATTCTGAAATTATTTTGTGTGTGATACAGGAGAACACTGATTTCTTGTTTAAAATAAAAGTGGCAATGAATGTGATTAGGGGTGTGAGGACGGGGAAAGGAAGAGCCGGATGGGTGGGTGGCTGACTGGTAGAATTCCAGGTTGCCAGAACCAACAACTGACTGGCACACTTAAGTGTTCATATTCTTCGGTGGCTGCCGAAACAGAAAGTGGAGCATGTCTGGTTGCGCCCCGACATTCCTAGATGATTCCCCCAGAAATTGTATATGGCGGCAAGATAGTCTGTATAGCGATGGGATTACCTCCAAATGAGAGCACTCTCTGACCCCAGACAGACTTGCTTGTTCTCCACAGAGTGTATTTTCTCCAAAACAGCAACATTTCCACTAAGATAATCTTTAAATAAAGTTATCACCACTTACCATCATGCGGCTATCAAAGATGAGAATACGGGACACTATGGGGTCATCATCATCATCATCAGATGCTGTGCCGACTGGGGTTGGCTATTATGCTTCTGCAGAGTACCCGATCCTTCATGCAGGCCATCAGTTCAGTTGGTGATCTCCTCTCACACCATCCCGTCAGACTGTCCAGTATCATTTCTCTTGGTCTTCCCCTGGCTCTTCTTCCCTCTATTTTTCCTGTTGGTATAACATTTTCAATGCCCCCCTCTTCTAATTGCATGTCCTATGAAAGTACATTGTCTTTCTTTTATTCTTTTGACAAGATTTGTTGTATCTCCACCTCTTTTCAAACATTCTCCATTAGCTATTTTTGCTGTCCAGGGGATTCGCAACATTCTTCTAATAAACCACATTTCTGCTGCTTCCAACAATATGGGATACATATTTTAAAATAGGGGACGTTCACACCTACCGACCGAAGTAAAATGATTCCCGGGAGCCAATTCTTAAAATACGGATCTGTCCCGTAAAACACGGGATGGATTATCATTTTATACACATTTACGATTTAACTGGTCAGGTACCCAACATCTGAATTCCAGATGTAGCCCCATGGTGTTACCCATAAAGAAAGTGTCCCATATTTACGTGAGGGTACCACTAGAGTGAAGAAAAAATGTGCAGGAACTCTGAATGCTGGGGAAGAAGAGGGAACTCACACAGATGTTGTGCGGGTAGTAATATTTCCCCCTTAGAATGAGGACATACCAGGCGTCAGGAGTTTAATAGGGCCGAAACACTTGTCTGGGGGGGGGGGGGTAAATTCCTCTGATGACCTGAAGGAGTTGTGTTGTTTGTTCCGATCTCTACAGTAGAGAGTTTCCTGCATACCTCTATAATGAGGACATGCCAGGATAAATAGCCAGGAGGTAAAAACAAAGATATTTATAAGGCACCTAAGAGAGGGGTTTTTTCTTTGTTTTTATTTTTTTTATTTTTGCCCATTAACCACGAGATATGGGAAGAAGAAGAAGGAAGAAGAAGAAGAAGGAGGAAGAAGAAGAAGAAAAAGAAGAAGGAAGAAGAGGAAAGAAGAAGAAGAAGAAGAGAGAAGAAGGAAGAAGAAGAAGAAGAAGGAAGAAGAAGAAGAAGGAAGAAGAAGGAAGAAGAAGAAGGAGAAGAAGGAAGAAGAAGTAGGAGAAGAAGGAAGAAGAAGGAGAAGGCAGAAGAAGGAAGAAGAGGAAGAAGAAGGAAGAAGGAGGAAGAAGAAGAAGAAGAAGAAGAAGAAGAAGAAGAAAGAAGAGAAGAAGAAGAAGGAAGAAGAAGAAGAAGGAAGAAGAAGTAGGAGAAGAAGGAAGAAGAAGGAGGAAGAAGGAAGAAGGAAGAAGAAGGAAGAAGAAGGAGGAAGAAGAAGAAGAAGAAGAAGAAGAAGAAAAGAAGAAGAAGAAGAAGAAGAAGGAAGAAGAAGAAAAAGAAGAAGAAGGAAGAAGAAGAAGACACCCGTCGATAACGTACGTGCAAACTTATTTCTGATGATTTTCAGCAATTCCATATTTCAAAGGGAACAAGTTACACGGCTTGACAGTACCCCGGAGGTTAATATTTTTTTTTTAAATACCGGACTGAAAACATGGCTGCTTTGAACGGTTGCTAGTTTAAAAATAAAGAGACCCCCAAAAGAAATGTTTCTTTCATGTTAAATATAAAAATAACCCGCTATTTTAACGTTAACGTTATTTTACCTACTTCACTAGCTAATGAGTTCCCCTGGATCTATGTTATCTCCCTCTTATTAGATTTACTTCCCTTGTCTGGTAACGTTTATGAAATTTCGTTATGTTCATTAGCTGTGAAAGAAACGTCAATTCAGCTCATGGCGTTCACAAGTACATTCATGCTCCCCATCTACCACTTGTTCTGCTCCTGCCCTCGGTTTGCCTTCGTCTGCGACATCATCTGCGCACTTTAAACGTATCTTTCACGCAGCGCCTAAAATCAGTTCTCTATCTATTTTCCACTTTTCTGAAATGTTTTCCAACCGTCTGCTGTTGATTACCACCCCTGACTGAATTACCTCCCTTTACCTGGGAAGTCTGCGCTGTGCATGTTTATCTTGTATAGACAGAACTTTCGCCATTCCAGCACAGAGACTGGAGATAAAGTGTATAATTAACGTCATAAAGTTGATAGATGTAATAGGCTGTTACATAGGACGGAGACGAAATAGGACGTTACATGGGGACGGTGTTTTTTTTTTCTTTTTAAATATAATCGCAGAAATCATGCTAAGGTTTCTTAATTATAAACAGCAGCAGCAAAGCAAAAGGGTTAAACGCGTGTTAAAACACAAACAAAAAGGAAGACTTAACTCTTTCACACCAAAAACAACACCGGCAAGGTCGATAGATCTAGCACATATGCGAATCCAATGCTCTCAGAGTGATATTTAGGCAAGGTCTAAAGAAAATGGAAAATAGCACATTTCTAACCCAAGCGGTATTTTATTTTATTTTTTTAAATTGTAGAGTTATTTCCTTTCTTCCTGTCAATATTTCTCATCAAAATTTATTCTGTCTAAAGCATGGACATTAATTTCAGGATGAAATATTTAAGAAGAGGACGAATAAAAGGGGCAGAAAGAATAAGTAATTGGAATAAATCTCTCTCTCCCTCCCTCTTTCTCTCTCTCTCTTTCTCTCCCTCTCTCTCTCCCTCCCTCTCTCTCTCCATCTTTCCTCTCTCCCTCTCTCTCTTCCTCTCCCCCCTCTCTCTCCCTCTCTCCCTCTTTCTGTCTCTAAACCTTAAGTGCCCAGGGCACATGGGGCTTTCGCAAAGGCCTATCTTTTGCCTTTTTTTTCCCGCTCTTGCCCAGGTGAGCCCTCTATTGCTCAACATCCTCTCTGTTGTTCTCCTCTATGTCTCTTTTGATCTACCCTTACTTCTGTTCCCCTGTGGTGTCCATCTTAGTGCTATATTTGGTAGTGAGTTATCAGTCATTCGGAGCACATGTCCCAACCATCGCCAGCGTCTTTCCTCAATAACTGCTGTCAGTGCCTTCATCTGCATTTCTACCAACAAGATGTTATTTCTTACGGTGTTTGACCCAACTATTTTTCTAATTCTTCGTAAACATTTAGTCTGGAAAGAATTCAACTTGTTTTCTATAGTTTTGATGATTTTCCACCATTCACTTCCATAGAGTAGTACACTTAGAACATTACTCTTAAATATCCTGATTTTCGTCTTCACGTTTAGTTTTTTTTTAGATTTCCATATAGTCTGCAGAAAATAAATCATTCAGGAATGCGAAAAAGAAGCAGTTAAAATTAGAGAAAAACAAAACATGGGAAAAAAATAAGTAGATAGAACAAACGAAAGTAAATAAGAGCAGCAGGGAAGTAGGAAAGAAGAAATCACAATTTGTTTTTTTTTTTTGGGGTGGGGTGGGGGAGGACTGTTTGGGGGGGGGGGGGAGAGATAGGAATCACAGGGATAGAATAAATAAGAAAAGAAAAGAAAAGAAAAACACAGTAATGGGGGGGGGGGGGGGAAGATAGGAATCAACAGAGACAGAATAAATAAGAAAAGAAAAGAAAAAAAACATAGTAATGGGGGGGGGGAGATAGGAATCAACAGAGACAGAAAAATAAGAAAAGAAAAGAAAAGAAACACATAGTAATGGGGGGGGGGAAGATAGGAATCAACAGAGACAGAATAAATAAGAAAAGAAAAGAAAAGAAAAACATAGTAATGGGAGTAAATGCAAACAAAACTGCTTGCTTATTTATTTTACTTTATCCTTCCTCGTGTACCGTCAAGTGTCCGGGCGCAAGTGGCGTTTTTTGACCAAATGGGTGACCTCGGTGACGGTCAAGCCATAATTAGGGAGTATGTCTCTGATACCATCTATCCATCTTCCTTCTGGATCTTCCCCTTGATCTGTATCCTGCAGTTGTTTTGTTGAAGGCTATGGCTTTCGTGAAAGTGCCATTCTCATTAAGTCTTCTTCTTCTTCTTCTTCTTTTTCAGCTTTCCGAGCCGTTAAGGCTCGTTGCTGCAGATAAAGTTCGCCTCCATTCCTCTCTATTCCTAATCTTCTCTCTCCAGTTGGTGACACAAGTTCTTTTATATCCTCTTCTATTTTGTCTTTCGATATCTGTCTTGGTCTATCCTTGGTCTGTTTCCTTCATCTCTTGTGCGTACATCATTTTGTTTGTCTGTTCTTCCATTCTTTCTACATGCCCCAGCCAGCGTAGTCTGTTCAGTTTCAAGACATTTATAATTTGTTGGGATTAAAATAAGCTGTTCAATTCAGGTTCTTTCTAGCTCTCCATTCTCCACTGTTGGTATCCTTTATGGACCGAAAGATTCTTCTTAGGATCTTGTTCTGAAAGATCTGCAATTGTTGTTCATCTTTCTTTGTTGTGCTCCATGTTTCTGATCCATATATGACGGCTGGTCTTATTATGGTTTTGTAGATTGTTATTTTGATGTTTTCGGACAGGATTTTGGATTTCAACAGGTGTTGCAAGTCGAAGCACTTATTTCTTCCATTGTCATTAAGTGTTGGAAGCACTTATGTTTTCCATTGTCATTAAGTGTTGGAAGCACTTATGTTTTCCATTGTCATTAAGTGTTCGAAGCACCTATATTTTCCATTGTCATTAAGTGTCGCAGACATGATTATCTAGCCAACCTGTCTTATGGTGTCAAACTTGGTGCTGGTTGCTGCTTTCGTAAGACATCTCACTTCACACGTGGGCAGTTACTAAGAAACAACAGAATAAAATAGCCACAATAGTAATAAAATAAAATAAAATAAACAAAAATTCAAGAAGGAATAAAAGCATAATTTTTTTTTAATCGAATAACTACCATAAAAATGTACAAGATAGACAGAATAGATGTAAAAATAGAGGCAAAGGTGAGAGAGAGAAGATTGTGAAAAAAAAAACATCTAAACATTTTTAATTAGGAAGAAAACAACATGAAATGGTTTTAAAATGAGGAAAGAAACATGAAAGAAATAAATGAACGTTAGCAGTGTATAACTGCATATAGAAGTAGAAAACTGTTCTAAAATATATGTATACATTTTTTCCTCTCTCTCTCTCTCTCTCTCTCTCTCTCAAAAGGACAGCATTTCAACTCAACAAAGTAAGGCAATGACGCTCATTGAAACTGATATATGCACAAACACACAAGTTCACTGTTCAAATGGTTAATCAATTTTACTTTACTGCGTCACATTGCGTAAGTCTGTCTATTGCAGCCATGATATATATATATATATATATATATATATATATATATATATATATTAGAGAGAGAGAGAGAGAGAGAGAGAGAGAGAGAGAGAGAGAGAGAGAACTGTAATTGTGAAACAAGCAATGAAGATGAAAAAACTGGGTTTTCCCCAGGGTAGATAATAATCAGATACTTGGAAGCAAGGGCTGACAACCAGCCTCCCCTAGCCCATATCACTCTGTTCATGGTGCCATAATTGCATAACATTCCGCAAAGAATGAAAATTTATTCGTATATTATATTTTAATTATTATTACATTCATTTATTAACTATTGAACGAACGAAGGACGAACGAACGAACTAACATACTTGTTTTCAAAGGGTTAAGAATTGGGCACGCAGGCCCGTCTAACATTCCGCCCTTCATCATACAGCTTTCACTCAGTCACAGTCATTCAGCTTTTGTTAATGAGCATAATAATCACGAAGACACAATTAGATGATTACATAAATAAATAATAAACTTATCTCATGTCCATACACTCTACACTCTGATTTATGCAACAACATGAAATAAACTTGCATTCTTACATTCATTCAAAACTAACAAATTTATAGAAACGCATTATTAAAAAAAATTTACAACACTCAAGCATTTTAAACTATGCTTAGGGAGGCATATAGTCAATATCAAACAAATGTTGACAAAGTTTAAAGTTATAAGAACGAATATTGCTTATAAGTTTTATGTGAATTGGCAGGGCATTCCAAAGGTGGGCAGCTGAGTAAGAGAAGCCTTTTTTAAACATGTCAAGCCTTGGTTTTGGGAGAATACAATTGCTTAAGCGTTGGCTGTGTTTTTGGGTTGGATTTGAACAACGACCACAGATAGGGTGGAGCATTGTGCGATAAAATTTTATACTTGGCCTCGTTGAAAAGAAATATCTTCTTGAGGGGTAGAATATCAAGATATTTGTCCGTACTTGTAATATGTGCTGCATGTTTGTCATCTATAAGCTTTACTGCTCGTTTTTGAAGTGAGTAAAGTCTTTTCATGTTTGACATAGAACAACCATCCCAGACTATGGAGCAGTAGTCCAAGTGTGTATCTGTGATATGTAGTATATTTTTCTGGTGTCTATGTCAAGAAAATGTTTAATTTTAGTGAATTGGTAAACTTTTTGTGCAATGAGTTTGGTTAGATTGTCTAAATGACGATTCCAGCTGAGGTGGTAGTCAATCATGAGACCTAGAGTTTTATGTTCACAAACATTCTCTATCTGTGAAGTTCCAGCATGGAACTTCACATTCATGAATGTAGCTACCCAGAAGATCATATTCAGTGACATCCGAGCACTTTGCAACACGTTTTAACGACCGAGTCACTCCGACCCAAACAAGAAAGAAAAAAAGCAGTGATAATGTCCCTTTTTAAATAGAAAGGTTGTCTGCCCCTCGTTGAAAAAAAAGTAAATCTTTTCTTGTTTCCCGTAATTCATAAGATAAAATGAGACACCTTTGTTTTATATTGTTTGGTTTTTCCTTTGTTTTATTATGCACTTGCATAGAAGACACATATTGCAATGCAGGAAGTCTTGTTATATACGAATTTACATAGAGACATGTAAAGGTAGACAACCATGCTAGACATATTTACATAGACACATTTAAACGTAGACAACATGATACTAGATTTACAGTAGCAGACAGACGTGTTCCATATTTTTTTTTACCAGACACTTTTACAGCACGAGGGTCTGGTTGGCTGAGTGGTTAGACGCTCGGTTTACTAATCCTGTGGTACCGGGTTCGAGTCCCAGCAGTGGGATTTTGTTCAGGTACACACCAAAATGGCCCTGGGGTCCACCCAGTCTCTAAAAATGGGTACCAGAGAAATCTGGGAAGGTAAACCCGGCCAGGCGTGACACTGACCATATCACACTTTCATGTGCCGAGAGTCCTGGAAATACGGCCCCTAACACCGTATCACTGATATCCCTTAATGGCGTGACACGGGAATGTCACCTTTTACCTGTACTTTTCCAGCACTGATTAGAAACGTTGTACATAAACTTACAAAGCAGACACAGACACGTAAACAGATTTACATAGGCAATTTTGAAACACAGATATCGTAGACGTAAATCAAACAGCTGCAGACGACAATGGACCAGGTACGGAAAAATGATATTGTATTTATAATGGGTGATTTTAATGCAAAAATTGGTACAGAAAGAGCAGAAGATGAAGGACAGGTTGTAGGGAAATTTAGCATAGGACACAGAAATGAGGCAGGTGACAATCTAATGGCGTTTTGTATGGAAAATGAGCTAATGATCGCTAACACACTTTTTAAACAACATCCAAGAAGACTTTACACATGGACATCACCTGATGGGAAAACCAGGAATCAAATAGATTACATTTTAGTGCAGAGAAGGTGGAGGTCCAGCATAACATCAGCAAAAACTTTGCCAGGTGCTTATTGTGACACGGACCATGAGTTATTAATAGCAGACATGAAGATAAAGATAAAAAAGATAGTTATGGGATCAAGACCACTCCGCTTTGACCTTACAAATATACCAGAACAATACGGTATAGAAGTGAAGAACCGTTTCGAAATCCTGATGGCTGTACAGGAAGAGATGACACCAGATGAATTGGCTACGCAGGCCAAAGATATCTTAGTAACAACAGCTAAAGACATGGTTCCAGTAAAGAAAACACAAAAGAAGAGATGGATCACAGCCGGTACACTCGAACTGATAAAACAATGTAGAGAAATGAAGACACAGTGGAGAGTGACAAACAACAACAAAGATAAATATAAAACTTTAACAAAAGAAGTACGAAGAAACATAAGAAAAGACAAAAAACAATACATACAAGATTGTTGTGAAAGAATAGAAGAACATCAGAGGTGTGGAAGAGATAGTGAAATGTTTAAAGAAATGAAGACATTGACGAGAAATGTCACACCTAAGCTAAATGTAATTTGTGATGAGATGGGGAATACCCTGACAGAGACAGAGGAAATTCTGGAAAGATGGAAGGAATATTGCAAAAGAATGTATGAAACAACCGACTGTGAAAGCAGAAATCAACAGTGTGAATTATTATTGCAGGAGAAAGAACCCGAGCCGACAATGGAAGAAGTTTTTGGGCAATAAAGAGTCTGAAAAATGGTAAATCACCAGGATGTGATGAGATAACCGCTGAATTTATTAAAGCAGGAGGAAAGGAGTGTGCAACAATCTATCATGCACTATGTAAAAAGATATGGCATTCAGGTATTTGGCCAAAAGAATGGAAAAGAACTGTATTCATACCACTGCCAAAAAAGGGTAACCTGAAATTATGCACCAACTACAGAACTGTTGCCCTGATTAGTCATGCCAGTAAAATTCTGTTAAAAATCATAATGGGTAGACTTCGAAAGAAAATAGAAGAAGAAGTCAATATGGTCCAAGCTGGCTTCAGGCAAGGAAGAGGATCAAGAGATCATATATTCAATCTAAGATTAATAATAGAGAATGCAGGGAGTTTAATGTGAATCTATATTTATCCTTTATAGACTACTCAAAGGCATTGATTGTGTACAACCCAGAAACTTTGGGAAATAATGGAAAAAATGGGATTTCCAACACATTGATACAATTAACATCACTGCTGTATTTAGACCAACAAGCAGCAGTAAGAATAAATGGTGAAACAACAAGTTGGTTTGACATAAAACAAGGGGTCCGTCAGGGGTGCATATTGTCACCCTACTTATTTAACTTGTATACTGAAAATATAATGAGGAATGTTAGAGAAGATGTAGACAAAGAATATTACGATGCCATAACAGTTGGAGGTTATGAAATACCAGAGATTAGTATGCTGATGGACAGTATTGCTGTCCACAACACAAGAAGGAATGGAAAAACTAATTATGTCAGTCCGCAAGAACAGCGAAGAGCAGAACCTCTATCTTAATGCAAAGAAAACTAAAGTGATGACAACTGACAAAACAAACAAGGCAACTGAAATATGTATCAATGAGGAAAAACTGGAAGAAGTGGAGAGTTTTGAATATCTTGGATCACTACTAATAATAATGGAGATACAATGAGGGAAATTAAAAGGAGGACATCTATTGCTCTTCAGAAAGTAAAACAAATAAAGAATCTGTGGAGAGGAGCAGACAGAACCAACAAATAAGATTTTTAAGGGCATGCATCTTTCCCCTCGCAACATATGCCTGTGAGACCTGGACACTTAACAAAACAGCTGAGAAGCACATAAATGCCTTTGAATGTAAATGCTATAGAAGAGTTCTCCAAATATCGTGGACACAAAAAAAGAACAAATATATCTATACTGCAAGAGCTTAATATTGAAGAAGGCTGGCTAGTAAAGAGGATTAAAGAGAGAAAACTTAAATATTTTGGCCACATTAACCGTCATGATAATTTAGAGAAGACCATATTGGAAGGATACATAATGGGAAAAAGAAAGAGAGGAAGACCGAAACGAAGATGGCTGCAAGACATCGTTGATGATCTGGAAATGGATGCAGCAGCAGCAGGCCATCTTGCTCACAACCGAGAGGCCTACAGGAGTGCTGTTTGGGAGGCAAAGTTCCGCAAGGGACATGCAAAGGAATGAATGAATTAAAATCAAACAGACACATTTACAACCCTGGCGGACATATTACACAGATTTGTGTAGATTTACAAGGCCGACAGATGTGTTGTAACTAATTTACACTGCGAAATGTGCACTTGTATTTATGAGCATCAAATCTGAAAGAAAGAAAGAAAGAAAGAAAGAAAGACATCTAGATAAGAAGAATACTTTTCATTTTATTCTTGACATTTAGCAAGAAAATTAGCTGGTAATTATAAACTGCATTGTATGGTGCGATGTTAGTTGTCTGTAAGAGAGCTGGGTTTTTTTGTGTTAATTGTTCTTAATTTAAAAGCATTATTTTCATTGCTCTCTCTCTCCCTCTTTCTCTCTCTCTCACTATCTATCTATCTATCTATCTATCTATCTATCTATCTATCTATCCATCCATCCATCCATCCATCCATCCATCCATCCATCCATCCATCCATCCATCCATCCATCCATCCATCCATCCATCTATCTATCTATCTATCTATCTATCTATCTATCTATCTATCTATCTATCTATCTATCTATCTATCTATCTATCTATCTATCTATCTATCTATCTATCTATCGCTTTACAAATCCAAATCTTTAAGATTTCTTACCTCAAATACAGTCTTCCTCCATTCATCTCCGTTCCTGACCTTCTGTCTTCATTTGTCTACCTGAAGTTCTTTTTTTTTTTTTACCTTTTTCCCACATTTCTTCTCCATCTTTGCCTGCTCTGGTCCTGCCATCTTCTATATAAATATATAATCGACCTCTAAGAACTCACTTTCATTCCTTCTGCATTAAAAAGTTCTCGCAATCACTTAGCTTTTGTAAGGGAAGTAATTAACAGATCGTTGTGCAAACCACTGATGCCATGGTGATTTTGCCTCCATAGACATAATTATTTTACCTGGTGTGCGCAAAAATACCATACATTCATTTAGTGGATGATTACTTCATGATAATTATTAACTAGGATACCTTGCAGAAATCCTGCGTCAGTGTAATTTTTAGAAAGGAGATGTTGAAACTGATACATCGTGAACAAAGGAGAGTTTAATCATTTCATGGAATGGAGCTAAGATGAACGCTTTTAGATAACTTCCTCAACTCCGTCATCAATTCCAAAAATCGCTTCATGGCCTTTTGGCTAAGATCGAAGTTGTGGCCTTTTGGCTAAGATCAAAGTGGCTGAGGTCAAAGTGTCCTCTTAGCAGGTACCCTGATCAACATGCCCTTTGGTTAACAAAAGCGTCGTTATTTTTTTAACTAAACGAGATGCCCGAGGCCTGCCCTGCACATTGAATGCCGGGGGCATGGTCCACATCTCGTTACGGGTGGACCCGGTCTGCAGTACCACCGGGTCACGGCCTGTTGTTTTCGTTGTCTTAAAAAAAAAAAAATTCCAAAAATAGCACAATGTTCTAGTTCTAGAAGTACAAGTGGGGACTGTTGAGGTCATGGCCAGACCTGGTTCTTTTGGTAAGAACCGAACCGAATCTTTCGGGTACCTGTTCAGTTTGTACTCACTGAACACGTAACTCTAGTTATTGCCCTTGGTAAACATGAGTATTGATGTGCACGTAAAACAAACGACGATTTCCTCCGAGCTTTTCTGTATGTCTCACACAGAGTTGATATTAGATCATTGAGGGCATTATTTATACATCAAGTTTGCAGTAAAGCAAGTGAATGAAGCGAATTTAGTAACAACAACAAAAAACTACAGGCTTATATCAACAATATGGTTCCGATATGGCGGAAGGGCGAATGTGACCATTGCTGATCGTGTCTTTGTTTTTCTTTTCTCTAGACTTTGTTTCGTCAGTCTCGCTGTGTTCTGGGCTGGGTGTCCGGTTTGGCGACCTAGCTACTGAGTTAAGTGCTCAGGGCGTCACTGTCAGCTGTGACTTTCAGTGGCGCATGGGTTTCCCCGACGGTGGCGAGTATCGGGAGTGATATTGATGTCTGTGGCTGATGCACTCCTCTGTGCTCTTGGAAGGTTGGCGCAGTATGGCTGCTTAGAGCTGGCTGCGAGGGGACCTCCCTGCCGAGGACAACTACGGAGATGTGTGCATTCACTGTGCACAGACCACTTTTCGTCATTGTGCACTGACCACTTTTCGTCATTGTGCACTGACCACTTTTCGTCATTGTGCACAGACCACTTTTCGTCACTGTGCACGGACCACTTTTCGTCACTGTGCACGGACCACTTTTCGTCATTGTGCACGGACCACTTTTCGTCACTGTGCACTGACCACTTTTCGTCACTGTGCACGGACATGACGTGGGACAGTACACGCGCATTCCAGGAGATGTCACTGGCACAGCGGCGGAGCAGCTATGGGGTATTCTTGTCTGCTGTGAGGTCAAAACTGCACTGAACTTGACCATGAAACCCAGCAACAACAATTTTATGAGACGACACTGTTATGTTCATCAACGTTAACAAATAAAATGATCACATTTAATGAGTGCTCAGTACAGAAATATATGACTACTGTGGTTTAAATGGTTCAGCAATTTTCTTACATCCTTCCCGTGCCGTTAAACGTCACACAGGACTCGCAATGTAGTTTGTCAAGTTTTCCTGTTTTTGGCGAGTCTTTTCAACCTCATCAAGGGATTTTATGCCTGTTAATTTGGCCTCTCCTAACAATGTCCTCTTTAGAGTTTCACGCGCTCGGCCTCTTTTTCTTCGGCCTGCTGTGTTCCACTTGATAGCTTGTTTTAGTATTCTCTGATTGTTTCTTCTCATCAGGTGGCCAACATATGTCCATCTCCTTTTTCTGATCACCCATGAGACTGGTTGTTGTTCACTCATCTGTCTTATCTATGCGTTGTTTTTTTTAATTCGTTCCACTTGATGCCGAGTATTTTCCCTAGGCATTTGTTTTCAAAATAGTCTAATTTGTGTCTATTTCTTTAGTTTTTTTCCAGCTTTCGCATATTAGCACCAAATTTTAAAAAGCTATAATATTTATTGTAAAAATAAGGGAAGCATGAAGGGCAGGTAAGGAGTGACACAGCGGGGATGACATTGTTGTTATCATGCCAAGACTTTCAAACAAAAATCTCCCGACATCAGACGCCATTCCCCGTTTATATTATCATCTGCCAGCCAGCGGTTCTACTCGTTTGTAGAACCGGTTTGATTCCTTGCTTTCTGAAGCGGTTCCAAGTTGGTACTACTCGCTATCATGAATCGGTTAGCAGGAACCGGATACCCGCTTTTATCGGAAGAATCGAAATAACCGGTTCCTAATTCGGTTCCTGCTCAGCTCTAAGCTCACTGGTTTAGGTAGCCGGACATTTCCTTTAGGCGTTCTTTGGCCGCCAGTTTCTCTCGTACAATTCTTCCTTTTGATAGTTATCCTTTTCTTCTCTCGCCATAGTCCACTCTGTCTCGATATTTAACGTTATTCATTAGCTGCGTTTCGGGAGTGATTCCCGTGCAAGTTTCTCTCTCCATTTATCTCTCTCTTTCTCTCTCTTTCTCTGTGCGTGCGTGTGTTTGTGTGTGTGAGAGAAAGAGATTTAGTGATCATATAAAGTCTGGCCTGTGATCTGCTCTTAACTTTATCCCCACTACCCATCCATTTCCTTCACATCCCAAACACAGCGATGACAGGAAAACACAAAAAATATCGTCAACGATCATCCATTTATAATAAGAACAACAACAACAACAACAACAAAATCAACCTTTCTCCCATTTCTTTAACATTTTAAGATTCCTTCAGAAGTTACAAGCGTAAACAAGTAAATGACTGAAATCATTTAACATCTCATACTTATTATCGGGTTAGTATGATTAAAACGAAATCGTCCAATACATGGTTTCGAACTATTATTCTCAATGATTAATTTTTAACACTGAGAGGTGTTTATTATGTTATTGAAGAATAAGTTCTTTAATCATCACATCACACATTGATATTTCACAACATTACGTCGTTCTCTAAATCAGAGAAGTCCGATGCAAAGTTCACTGAATAACTTTTATTTTGATAAATATATCTAAGCCATATAATTGACAACATCCCTTGTATGACGATATCTTATGACGTGAACTTTACAAATATCATCGTTGTAACACATAACCTCCAAATATCACCATATCATACTTCTCATACTCTAAATGCAGTATTTAAGCAGCGTTCTCAGCTTCCCAATACTTTAATACAAAAAACTCGGTGCTCGAAGTTTCAATGTAACAATTACTGCACAACATCTTAATACACTGGTTCAGTCTAACGCTACTTCTCTATCTTTTCTGTTCTTCTACTAGACTACTTGTTTAGGACCTTTTGGTCCTCCTCTATCAGAACCTCTCTCTACCTGAATCTGAATCCTAATCTCCTCTCCCAGAATCTCTTTCTTCCTGCCTTATATTCGTAAGTTCTGACCAAAAGACCACGCCTCCCATTTTTGTATTGGTCATTGGGTCATCGGGTCATGGGTCATCGGGTCATTGGATCATCCTTTGTCGCCCTAACTTCCTCAGTCAGTGTCAGATGTCTATTGTTCCCTCCCGACTACTGCAGGTGTGCGCGGGTGGTTTTCGAGTCATTGCGTTGTTAGTACTGGACTAACTTACGATCTCTCGCGTAACCATGTCTCCTCGGTTTACCTTTGATCAGGGCTTTGAATTACCAAGTATCCGCTCTTCGCCCCTCTAACTATCCACCTCTCTGTCGCCGTTTGATCTACTATCCTGCCCCCAATACCTTCTTAACTATATTCACGATTATATCCCTAATAATACTAATAATAATAACTATAATCATTACTTACAAGGCTATGCTACAAATTTCTCGTTGTGAACAAAGAGAACTATTGGCAATAAAATATAACCAAATGCTTATACATAAAGTTCAGAATTACATAAGTGTCATATGCACACATAGACCCTCAATGCATATTAACAACACTTCAAATGTTACATAGTACATGTGCATTATAAAAGAAATTATGATTATCCATTTATCATTCATCTATCAACACTATACCTGAGTGGATCGGGATGGATCGGATGGATCTATAGCACAGCTTGCATGGGTCCACATCATTCATTCATTCATTCATTCATTCATTTGCATGTCCTTTGCGGAACTTTGCCTCCCAAACAGCACTCCTGTAGGCCTCTCAATTGTGAGCAAGATGGCCTGCTGCTGCTGCGTCCATTTGCAGATCGTCAACATTTTGGCCTTCCTCTTTTTCTTTTTCCCATTATGGGTCCACATCACAGAATATAAATCATAATCAAAGCAAATATACAGCATATAAATGTTTGTGTGTGTGTGCGCGCGCATTAACGAACTACACACTCATTCGTGCGTAAACGAAAATATAACCCACTCCGATCAGTCGTTACCTTCCTACATGGTCAGCCTACAACTTTCCCGACCGACGTGACCTCTACGTCTTTTGTAATATTATGTATACCAGGTCAGCTGGCTGTCCGCTCGATGTTGCGCAAACATCGGCCGAACTTGCGTTGACTCCGTGTTGCTGTTTTTTGGTATAAAAACTTGCCGTCAGTATTTGTGTCCTACATGTGTTTCGAATCAGTTCAGTTGCTTTCTTTTACCCACCAAAGCTGTTAAGAATATTTATGGTGTGTGTGTTTGTTTATTTGTCTTCACCCCCCACCTTTCCTTCTTTTTTCTTTGAGTTTTCCAGAGACTGTCAGGGTCTCGAACGTCTGTCTTCTCGCTAAATGTACAAAGAACTTTGATTATTTTGCTTATGGTTTTTAACAGCTTTTACTGTCCTGAGACTTCTACGGAAACATCACATGTGCTTACTATATTCTTATATCTGTGGTTAGTTATAATAGTCTTATATCTGTCCTTAATATATTCTTATATATGTGATTATAATATTTTTATATCTGTGTATAGTTACCGCTTTAAAAAAAAAGTCTCTCCCACCTATTCATAAGTGATATACCAGGTGTTCTTACTTTTTTTTCGACTGTTAAAATGCAGCTGCAACCTGAAAAAAAATGAAGACCCCACCCCCCCCCCCCCCCTCGTTTTAATTTGTAACCAATTACGGTGTTTCGACCACCTCTTTTCCATAATCGGTCGAATAAGCGGGGGACGCCTACATATGCTGCGGTGTTATCCTGAACCACGCGTTTATCTTATTCTAATTTCTGTTTCAACAGTAAGACTACCGTTGTACACACATATACATATTACATACTACTCACAACATAATATTTCAGCCATGTAATCTGCGATGCAATTTTTTTTTCCCGAACAAGGAGTCCAATTTTCGACCACATGATACATGGAAATAAGCTGAACTAATTAAGATTGACGCATGGCGTCAGAGACGAGTTCCTGACTCTGTAACAAGACCAGTTGCCGATAATTATAAAATGTGTTGTACTATACGATGTTAATTGCCTGCGAAAGCTCTTCTTTCTGTTTGTCTTTTTCTCGTTCTCTCTTTCTTTCTTTTTTTCTTCAATCTCCCTGTAACTGTGAGCTGTTTGTTCTTTGCAGCCGATGCTGTGAAGGTGTTGAAAGCACATCATCATATCGGATTGGTAGCGGGTTATAGCAGCAACTTCTTCAGTCCCTGAGTACAAATAAAAATCAAGGGGGTGTGCAATGCTTCTTTAGCAGACTCCACCCCCATGGGAACTATGGCCAGTTATCCAGGCTAGGCCTGTTACTGAGGATTACCAACGGAGAGGTGGGACAGGGTCTTGTTTGGATATGGTTCCTTAAACCCTGACTCTAGTGTACTAGATATGGTTCCTCAAACCTTGACTCTAGTGTACTAGATATGGTTCCTCAAACCTTGACTCTAGTGTACTAGATATGGTTCCTCAAACCCTGACTCTAGTGTACTAGATATGGTTCCTCAAACCTTGACTCTAGTGTACTAGATATGGTTCCTCAAACCTTGACTCTAGTGTACTAGATATGGTTCCTCAAACCCTGACTCTAGTGTACTAGATATGGTTCCTCAAACCCTGACTCTAGTGTACTAGATATGGTTTCTCAAACCCTGACTCTAGTGTACTAGATATGGTTTCTCAAACCCTGACTCTGGTGTACTAGCTATGGTTCCTCAAACCCTGACTCTAGTGTATTAGATATGGTTTCTCAAACCCTGACTCTAGTGTACTAGATATGGTTCCTCAAACCCTGACTCTAGTGTACTAGATATGTTTCCTCAAACCTTGACTCTAGTGTACTAGGTATGGGTCGCTAACCCTGACTCTAGTGTACCACCTATGGTTCTCAAACCCTGACTCTAGTGTACCAGGTATGGGTCGCTAACCCTGACACTAGTGTACCACCTATGGTTCGCAAACCCTGACTCTAGTGTATCAGGTATGGCTCGCTAACCCTGACGCTGGTGTATCACCTATGGTTCGCAAACCCTGACTCTAGTGTACCAGGTATGGGTCGCTAACCCTGACGCTAGTGTACCAGCTATGGTTCGCAAACTCTGACTCTAGTGTACCAGGTATGGGTCACTGATTTCGTAATCAGACAATGCCTTCCCCCTTATGGTGAGACATGTTTTTCGAGACTTTTCCATTAACTGGAAAAGTCAGACCTAAAGAAAAATTGTAAAAAAAAAAAAATTTCTTTATGAATAATCTGTGGTAAATTACAAACATGTTGAAGAAATGGTTACTCGTCTCAAAGGCTAACGGACTGTCTTACTGTACTTCTTTTAAGTAGTGACACCCAGTTCTAATAACATTTTCCTGTTTTAATACTTATGCAAAGGTTGCGGTTGAAAGGACTTGCATAGCCAGAGGGTGACAGAATGATGGAGTGACAAATCGGTGATGTATTTCAATGGGCTATCAGGAATATTGTCGTAACGAAAGAGTGACTACATCTTGTCTTAATCTACAGGCTAGAGGAATGTAGACATTACTAGTTTAGTCCGTTTGGTTACATCTCAGTTGCTAGGCACAGTCAGAGAATTAGAAATAGGATTTAGGCTTAATGGTTTATTTTTAAGGTTAGGGGCTTATGGCTTTTAAAGTTACGGACTTATGGTTTACTTTTAAACTTAGAGGTTTATTGTTTACTTTTAAGGATAGAGCCTTATGGCTTACTTTTAAACTTAGAGGTTTATTGTTTACTTTCAAGGTTACAGCCTTATGGGTTATTTTTAATGTTAGGGGCTTATGGTTTACTTTTAAAATTAGGGACTTATGGCTTACTTTAAAGGTTATATACTTATGGTTTACGTTTAAGGTTAGGGGTTTGAGGTTTAAAGGTTAGAGGCTTGTGGTTTACTTTTAAGGTCAGGGGCATATTGTTTACTTTTAAGTTTAGAATATCAAGGATGAAGAAATTTATAATACTCGTACTCGCAGAAGATCAAAGTTAGAGAGCCTTGTTTGATTTATCACTTTCAAATGTTTTAAAATACGCATATCTTCCTGTCACTTCTTCGCTAAGTCACTCCTTTAATACATCATTTGTGTACGCCTTCGTTATGTCACTCCTCCATTAGGGTATCTATATCACTCATTCGCTATGTCACTCCTTCAATAGGGTGTTTGTAAGAGACCTTCGCTACGTCGTTCTTTCTGCGTGGTATTTATATCATGCCCTCTCTGTGTCACTCCTTCTATGTGGTATTTACATCATGCCCCCGTTTTGTCATTCCTTATTTATGGTATTTATATCATGCCCCTTCTGTGTCATTCCTTCAATGTGGTATTTATATCATGCCCCTTCTATGTCATTCCTTCAATGTGGTATTATATCATGCCCTCGTTATGTCATTCCTTCTATGTGGTATTTATATCATGCCCTCCCTGTGTCATTCCTTCTATATGATAACTATATCGTGCCCTCGTTATGTCATTCCTTCTATGTGGTATTTATATCATGCCCTCCATGTGTCATTCCTTCTATATGATAACTATATCATGCCCTCGTTATGTCATTCCTTCTATGTGGTATTTATATCATGCCCTCCATGTGTCATTCCTTCTATATGATAACTATATCGTGCCCTCGTTATGTCATTCCTTCTATGTGGTGTTTATATCATGCCCTCGTTATGTCGTTCCTTTGGTACGTACCATGAAAGAGAACCGGAAAGTCGCTGAAGTTAGAGCGCTGGTGTTTCTGGGAAATGGGAACTGTTTCTAGCCTGACGTCATCATCATCTTCAGAACAAAGTGTTGGCGGTAATGAATCTCCAGTTCCCTCGCTCCTTCGCCTTGATGGTGTACTCGGCCAGGCTGTGACTTGCCCATTCTCGTATGTTATCTCCCCATCTACATGTCTGTCTACCTCTAGCTCTTTTTCTTTCCCCCTTTCCTTCTAGTATGGTCTTCGGTATGCCCTTGTGTCTTTTGATATGGTCAAAGTATTTTCGTTTTCTTGATCTCTAGTCCGAGACAGCGGCGTATTCCAGTCGGTCTAGACGAAAATGGGTACCTGACTACTCTTCTTGTAGCCAAGCCAACGAAGGGGGCTAATCTGATGTAACTCGGTTACTCGTGGAAAGTTTACTCCTAGCAGTTTTGCTATCCAAAACCTGTAATTCGGTGTTTAAGCTTCAGTTCTTCCACATATTTGACAGCAAAGCTTTGCTAGCTGCTGCGTGCTTTCTTCGTCTTTTCTCTCGTCTCACCTACCTTCCCACTCAAAAATTGGGCCGGAATAAACGCCAGAATCCTATTAACTCCTTTGTGCTGAACCTAGTACTCCTGTCCTCAGTAGTATGGCTTTCCTTCACTCGGATGTCCTCGTGATTTAATAAAGGTGTAATGAGTTAAAGAAACTGGGTGATATTTTTTTTAACGTTTATTTTAGGAGAGATATAGGAAAAACCCATGTATATATTTAGCAGCTTTTGTGTCTTTTGGGGAGTGGGGGGAATTCCTAAACCAAAATTCAGAATTAGCCTTGACATTGTACCAGAAATTCATATTGTGTGTGTTTATGTTTGTGAGTTCGTGTTTTTTCTGTGAGTGTGCGTTTGTATGTGTGTGTGTGCGTATTTTGTATATAAGTGTGTGCGCCCGTGTATGTGTGTGGGTATGTTTATCTATGCAAACAGTCTAGCAAACTTGAGTGCTGTGGCTTTATAACATAGTAACAGAAACATCACCGGCGAGAGAAGGAAGGGTAGAGGGGGGGTGGAGGTCCTTGTGGACCTGACTATTGACACCTACGATGCCTCCTTTTTTTCCCCTCCCCTCTTTTTTTAAAATAGAAATAAAAGTCTTTGTTTGGATAGAATAACTAAACCAAAGGTCCAAACTGTCTCTCCAAGCCGTGAGTAGAACCCCCTCCCCAGAAATGGAAGATAAACTCCGCATAAAGCTTGGATAAACGAAAGTAGAAGACATTCTAAAGTAATTAAACATGACAGCCTGGCAGACAGAACTCTAGGACAGGAAGTAAACTTAGCCTCATCAACAGTAGACGATAGAAAGAATGAGGGAAATAATGTGTCAGAACTGGCTGCGGGCAAGTTGATCCAGTTACGGAAAGCGGGCGATTAATGAGCGATGGGGCTCAGGATATCACAGATAGTGTAGTCACCACACTCACTGAAGCAGGCATTGCGGATGGAGAAAGAGACTGAATATTAAGATATGCAGGAAACTCTCTACTGTGGAGAGCTGAACAACACAGCTCCTTAAGCTGTTTCTGAAAGGATTTTCAATGCCCTTGCTCTTGCTTGTCCCTTTATCCCCAAGTTGCTTTCATAGGTCATATGCGGATTTTGCTAGGAATCCTCCCGCTCCCACTTCTACAGCTGTCACTTTTTTGCCTTGACTCCTGCGACCCTGGCTTAGCTGCTTGGCCAATCACTGTCATCATCATCATCATCAGGTGCTGTGCCGACTGGCGTTGGCTGTTATGCTTCTCCAGAGTACCCGATCCTTCATGCAGGCCTTCAGTTCAGTTGGTGATCTCCTCTCACACCATCCCGTCAGACTGTCCAGTATCATTTCTCGTGGTCTTCCTCTTGATCTTCTTCCTTCTATTTTTCCTGTTGTTATAATATTTTCAATGCCCCTCTTCTCATTGCATGTCCTATGAAAGTATATTGTCTCTCTCTTATTTTTTGACAAGGTTTTTTTTTTTTTGTCTCTCCAGCTATTCTCATACATTCTTCATTAGTTATTTTTGCTGTCCAGGGGATTCGCAACATTCTTCTAATAAACCACATTTCTGCTGCTTCCAATGATTTTTGTGCAGACTTGCCTATTGTCCATGATTCACTTCCATATAACAAGATAGGTTCAATATAGCATTTTAGGACTCGTTTTCTAACATTCATTGATAAGGATGTGTTGGTTAATATGTTTCTCATTCTCTGAAATGCAGTCTTTGCTTGGCCTACTCTGTTCCTAATTTCCGTTCTGCACTTCCCATCTGAAGTTATTACTGGTCCAAGGTATTTGAATTTCTGCACCTGCTTTAGAATAGTTCCATTTAATTTTATACTGCATGTTGGTGGATTCTGTTTCTTAGATATAACCATAGTCTCTGTCTTTTTTATGTTCAAAGTAAGGCCTTTCTGTTCACTTTCTTTGGCGACTTTATCCAAGAGATTCTGCAGGTCATGTTGGTTCTCAGCTATCAGTACTGTGTCGTCAGCATACCTAAGGTTGTTAATATTGTATCCTCCAATTTTTATGCCTGTACTTTTCACATATTGATATCAGTGTTCTACCTGGGGAAAGTAGGAGGGGTTCATCCAGTGCATGGCTATGGGAGATGAAGAGATTTCCCTATTCTAAGGGCTGGCAGAGAGGGCTTCGTGTGTATATATATATCTGTTTATCTAGTCCATGTTGAACTGACCTTATAGTGCAGGAGCGCATGCGCAGTGGAGCAGGATCCGAAAATAGACGCAAGAGATGGCTGCCAAAGCTGGACTCAGGAAACAGTGGTCGGTGGAATCAGCGCAGAGCAGCCAAGCGTGTCCTTTGATCGCTGGTGTATCACTGTCACGTACGTGCAGGAAACAGACAAAAGTGGAAAGTGCCCGCGGGCCGCAGGTAGTTGAAAGCTCTTGTTTATTACCCTGCTCACGTCAAATGAATCTAAATTGTTCTGTGTCACATATAAAACACACATATGTACACAGCTGTACAGACAAACAGGCGCTAACATACACACAGATCCATATTTGTGTCCGGCAGTTGATTATTTTTATCTGTGGAGAGGAGCAGACAGAACAACAAAAATAAAATTTTTAAAGGCGTGCATCTTTCCCATCGCAACATATGCCTGTGAGACCTGGACACTTAACAAAACAGCTGAGAAACACATATATGCCTTTGAATGTAAATGCTACAGAAGAGTTCTCCTAATATCGGGGACACAAAAAAGAACAAATATATCCATACTACAAGAACTTAATATTGAATAAGGCTGGCTAGTAAAGAGGATTAAAGAGAGAAAACTTAAATATTTTGGACACATTAAACGTCATGATAATTTAGAGAAGACCGTATTGGAAGGATACATAATGGGAAAAAGAAAAAGAGGAAGACTAAAACGAAGATGGCTGCAAGACATCGTTGACGATCTGCAAATGGATGCATCAGCAGCAGGCCATCTTGCTCACAACCGAGAGGCCTACAGGAGTGCTGTTTTGGAGGCAAAGTTCTGCAAGGGACATGCAAATAAATGAATGAAGTTGATTATTTATTTTATTCTTTTTCTTGAAAGAGAGCAGGCCTACAAACAAACAAACAAAAAAAAAAAAGGGATTTCACTAGATACGGATTACTTAGAAACAGTGTTGAGTAATTAATTAGGCAAGAGAAGAACAAATTAAGTTGAGGAACTAGTTCAGAACAAATCGGACAGTAAGTCTGTCAGGAAAGCAAATTAACATTCTTTGCAAACAAGAGAAAACAGTCTGCCTTGAGGAGTTATAATCATTTAAGTACTTGTGCTGAGTTCAGCAATCACTTCAGAGTTCTCCTTCAGTATCTTAAAATCTTCTTTACCAACCCTTACTTGTGACTTGAATGAATTAAATAAATTTATAGGTAATAAATGTGCAAATCTAAAGCAACCCCGTATTCTCTTCATGTCAGTTAGTGAAGTCTATAATTATCTTTTATCTTTAAAGAACAACAACACAGCAGGGCTTGATGAAATCAGCAACAAGATATTATGCTACTCATCCCCAGTAATTACAGGTACACTAACATACATTTACAATCAGAGCATAGCACATTGTCATGTTCCTCGGGCTCTTAAAACTGCACAAATCCTTGTCAAATCTGGTTCAGAGAACAATCTCTCAATCTATAGGCCAATTTCCATTCTATCAGCTTTGTCAAAATCCTTACAAAACATGCAAGAAAATGATTTGATTATTGACTGCCAGTCAGGTTTTAGGCCGAAACATTCCTGCCACACAGCTGTCACGAAAAATGACAGAATATCGGCTATCTTATATAAACGATGATAAACTATGTGGTGCTGTTTCTGTTAACTTTAAAAAAAGCATTTGACATGATTGATAATGAAATCGTAGCCAGATAGCTTGAGACTTATAAATTACACCGGGACTTAACAAAGTTTATTATATCTTTTCTTTCCAACAGACAGCAGGTACAAGGTCCGACAATTAAGTAATGAGACTAATTCCATAAAAAATAAAATAAACAACAGCTGAAGATATAACCTGTATTTTATTCAAAGTAAGCCCTCGTGCATTGATACAGCGAGTGACACGAACTAACAAACACTGGAACTACCTCTGTAGTTCTTTTGTTGGTATGGTCCTTAAACTCGATGTTATGGCCATTTGGATGTCATCAGTATCGTCAAAGAAGCGTCCTTTCAATGGTAGCTTTAATTTTGGGAATAGAAAATAATCGCAGGGAGACAAATCTGGAGAATAGGGTGGATGGTTGAGAACACAAACTTGTTTTTGGGCCAAAAATTCCTGTACAACTACCACCCGGTGAGCCGGTGCATTATCATGAAGAAGGAAAAAACAGCCACGTGTTTAATACTCGCTTCAGACTCGGAAAATCGTTTTTAATAGGCGTTTTAAAATACTTAAGTAAACTTTGGCAGTGACAGTCTGTCCCTATGGAATAATTTTTTGTGAGTAACTCCTTTGCTGTCGTAGAAGCACACCAACATTGTCTTAAATTTCGACTTTTGAAGACGAATTTTTTTTTCCTTTTGGTGATGATGATGACTTCCACTGAGCACTTTGGTGTTTAGTTGGGGGATCATAGCGGAAAATCCATGTTTAATCCTCTGCAACAATCAAATTTAAGAAATGTTTATTTCTGCGATACGTTTTGATGATGACTGTTGTGTACTCAACACGCTGATGTTTTTGGTCATCAGACAACGAATATGGTAGAAACCGGTAAGCAACTGTTTTCTTGCCCAAATCTTCCACTAAAATTTTACGAATGGTCTCTCGGTTAGCACAAAATTCATCTGCCATCATCCTCACAGTCAAACAACGATCTTCTTGTATCCGTTCTCTGACTATTGCAATGGGTTCCTCATTACGAACAGAAATTGGGCGTCCATGTCTAGTTGCATTTGTTGAATATGCATGAGATAAACAATTATCCCCATAAACTTGTCGCATCAATTCAACTGTCTCAATGGCACCTTTTTCTGAGTTTTAAACAGAATTTAATGTTAGCTTTTTTTGCTCCATGCTGATTACGTAACAATGCACCGCTGACTAGGTCAACAAAATGGCGTATTGTTTGTCGTCTGATTATCGGGCGACGATGAAGAGTTGCCAGATCATAGATGAGGGTTGCCTTTTGGATTCAATGCTTTGCTTAACAGACGACGTTTTTGTCTTGGCCATAATAAAATCAGTCTCATTACCTAATTGTCGAACCTTGTAGCTTACCTCATAACTCAGGTTCATCAAAGTTACGTTTATCTGTGGATGATAATGATGTTTTACAAGCGTCTATACTTGGTATTCTGCTTTTTACCATCTACATCAATGATCGTCTACTTCACTGAAAATAAAAATCTTGTGACCTTTTTGCTGATGACTGCACAGTTTACGCTAGTGACATCTTACATTCTTCCCTTGCCGTTAAACGTCACATGGTGCTCCCATGGTAGTTCGCCAAGTTTTCCTGTTTTCGGCGAGCTTTTCAGCCTCATCAAGGGATTTTATGCCTACTAATTTGGCCTCTCTTAACAATGTCCTCTTTAGAGTTTCACGTGATCGACCTCTTTTTTCTTTGTCCTGTTGTGATAGCAAGCTGATAGCTTGTTTTGGGATTCTTTGACAGTTTCTTCTCATCACGTGACCGACAATGTTCATCTCCTTATCTCTGGGTTGTTCTTGAATTCGTTCCACTTGATGCCGAGTATTTTCCTTGGGCATTTGTTTTCAAAATAGCCTAATTTGCTGTCTATTTCTTTAGTTGTTTTCCAGCTTCCACATGCATAAATGAGGGTAGATATTACATTTCAATTGAATAATCTTACCTTGGTGTTTGTGCTTATAACGTTTGAATGCCATATGTTATCAAGATTCTTGAAAGTCAATGCTGCTTTTGCAATTCGAATTCTAACTTCCTTTCTCTTGTCACCATCATGGTCTATGTATAGTAGTATTGGAAGCAATCATGTATGTTATTGTTTGGATGGGGTGGGGGGGGGGGGCAAATAGACCCTTGGTTTGTAGGCATCTTTGTACTTCCGGGCGGGAGCAAGTCTCTAGAAGTTTCGAGAACGGGTACATGATTTGGGGTGGGGTGGGGTGGGGTGAGTCTCTTGACGGCGTGATTTTTGGGGCGAGTGAGTTAGCGTTCGCTTGACTGTGGTCCAGTGTGTGGTATCGTGTAGCCGTGGTCGTCAATGTGTAATTTGGTTAGTAGTTTCTGCAGAAAGAATACTTTTCTTGGTTCTATACTGGATTGCCGTGTTGTCAGGACATCTTCATTGTTTTTTTTTTCCCTGAGTCGTTATTTTCCACTTTCATCCAGTCCATCCATTAAACGTCTTGCTGAAATGTTTACGCCAAGTTGTTTAGTTGTTGCAAGGTTTATACTGCCAAATAATATTTGTTGTAGACCTTGGGCTATGTCCGAGAGCTGAAGAAAATGTTTAACTACTTCAGGTTAACTTTCAGATGAAGATTGGAAGACGTCTAGGATAACCTTGACATCAATCAGTCGATAGCACGTGGATACTACTTCAGTTTTACTGCATGTGACTACAGCCTTAGCTTAGGCACATTTCGATACTGCACCATACATAGCTGCCGATGTATGCAAATTGGTGTACTTCTTCAACAGCTGTGACAACTGGTGACAATAACTGTATTAACCTTGAGTCAACTCTTCACTTCGAAATAAACAGTCTAATTAACTGGAGCAACAACAAAAGAATGGTCATAAACACCAGCAAAACAATACCCATGCTCATTACAGCAAGACAGAAATCGACAAAGTCACCAACAACAGCACTACAATTCCATACTGGAACTCTAAAGATGCATCTATATGTATTTGCTTATATGAAAAGTAAAGGTGTATGTGCTATCAAAGCCTAAACAAATTTAATCTAAGGTATGGTTTGATTGTCATGATAATCTAGAGAAGACCATCTTGGAAGGGTACATAATGGGAAAAAGAAAGAGAGGAAGAGCAAGGCGAAGATGGCTGCAAGATATCGTTGATGGTATGCAGATGGATGCATCATCAGCAGGGCATCTTGCTCACAACCGAGAGGCCTACAGGAGAGCTGTTAGGGAGACAATGTTCCGCAAGGGACATGCAAATGAATGGATAATGAATGTGAGAATGTAATGAAGTTTATTTCACGTAGTTACATAAAGCCGAATGTGAGGTGTGTGGAAAGATATGGTTTATTAATTATTTACTTATTCATATTTTTACTTTTTCATGCTTATTATGTTCAGTAACATATGCTGAATACCTGGGACCGAATGAAAGTTGTATGACGAAGGGCAGAATGGTAGACGGGTCTGCGTCTCTGGTTCTTAACCCTTTGAAAATAAAAGTCAGTTCATTCGTTCGTTCTTCTTCTTCTTCTGTTTCTGCTTCTTCTTCTTTGACCTTCCTGCATCCATAAGCGCCTGTTCTGACAACTGACATCCTTACAAAAATCAAAATCTGAGATATTGTCGGATTGAGAGTGGGTGACAGATGTCTCCAGGGTCGTACAGGTCCAGTCACTATCGAGAGGGATGGTGTGGGGGGGGGGGGAGTTGATATCAGCCTCGAGCCAGGGTTACCTGACGGGAGGGGAGATCATTGCGTCGCTAAACTCATCGTAGAGAGATAGGATGTGTGTGTGGGGTGGGGAAGGGGGTGGGGGGGAATGACCTGACCACTTACAGTTTCGACCACCCGGACACTGAACTTGCTACTTGCTTCTTCTCGCATGATAAACGATCCTAGCTTCTGTGCTGGCGGGTGAGAGCTGTGTCCTCACTGGCACAGTTAAGTTGTCACTTGTGTCTGCAGACACTTATGTTATTAGTAAACACTTAAGATGGATGGTTCCCAAAACTTTTCAATTCGTGGACCCATGAAGTCAGAGATAATTCCCTGTGGTTGACTCTAAAACTGTCTGTCTGTCTGTCTCTCTCTCTCTCTCTCTCTCTCTTAGACTGCTCTTACAGACACCGAATACAGTTACTGTAACTGTTTATTCTGAATAGTCCCGAAATTTGTGTTTAGTAGATAGTCATTTATATATGTATGTAGTTACTTCTGTACTGAGTGAATGGATAAGAGAGGGCGAAACGTAAATGTTATATTTTATTTTATGTCTCTCAGCTTCAGTGTTAATTATGTTATTTACATGAACAGCATATTTGTAGAAAGTCTGGAATAGAGTGAAAGATGTATGATAAAGAGCAGAATGTCAGATGGCCTGCGTGCCAAATTCTTAACCCTTTTGAAATAAAGATAAATCTCTCTCTCTCTCTCTCTCTCTCTCTCTATATATATATATATATATATATATATATATATATATATATACATCATTAAGGACTTATACAATGGATATGGTTGTGCAGTCAAGACAGAAGAAGGGATGAGTGAATGGTTCCAGATTGAAACAGGCGTGAAACAAGGATGTATACTGTCTCCTTTACTTTTTGGGATTACAATAGACTTCATAATGAAAAAATGCTGCACAGGTAACACAGGTATTGACTGGGTACATGGGACCCAACTAGAAGATCTTGATTTTGCTGATGACATAACTCTTATCACTAATAATGTGAATTCCATGCAAGAAAAAACAGATAGCCTATCTTCACTGGCTAGCAAAATAGGACTTGAAATTAACAAGGACAAAACAAAAATAATGAAAATTCCCATCAATCAAAATGGAAAAATACACATAGAAGGGACAGATATTGAAGAAGTCAATCAATTTGCATACCTTGGCAGCTACATAGACCAGGATGGTGACACTAGAAAGGAAGTTAGGATCAGAATTGCAAAAGCAGCATCAATCTTCAAGAATCTTGAGACCATATGGAATTCAAAAGTTATTAGCACAAAAACCAAGTTAAGACTATTCAATTCAAATGTAATATCCACCCTCATTTATGCATGCGAAAGCTGGAAAACAACTAAAGAAATAGAAAAGAAATTAGACTCTTTTGAAAACAAATGCCTAAGGAAAATACTCGGCATCAAGTGGAATGAATTCAAGAACAATGCAGAGATAAGACAGATGACTGAACAACAACCAGTCTCACGGGTGATCAGGAAAAGGAGATGGACATATGTTGGCCACTTGATGAGAAGAAATGAGCAGAGAATCCCAAAACAAGCTATCAAGTGGAACACAACAGGCCGAAGAAAAAGGGGCAGACCGCGTGAAACTCTGAAGAGAACATTATTAAGAGAGGCCAAGTTAACAGGCATAAAATCCTTTGATGAGGTTGAAAGACTCGCCGAAGACAGGAAAAATTGGCGAACTACTTTGCGAGCCCTATGCGACGTCTAACGGCACGGGAAGGATATAAGATATAAGATAAGATATATATATATATATATATATATATATATTTTTACTTACTTCTTACATTCTTCCCGTACCGTTAAACGTCACATAGGGCCAGAATGGTAGTTCGCCAAGATGTCCTGTCTTCGGCGAGTTTTTCAATCTCATCAAGGGATGTTATGCCCACTTAATTGGCTTCTCTTAACAATGTCCTCTTTAGAGTTTCACGTGGTCGACCTCTTTTTCTTCGGCCTGTTGTGCTCCATTTGATAGCTTGTTTGGGGATTCTCTAATTGTTTCTTCTCATCACATGACCGGAGGCCGGAGGTAAAACCTGTCCTTAAAAATACGCCATATCGAAGATGGATGTGACAGGTTGAAAGGAGCAGATATAGCAACCTAACTATGACGCAAACACTGCATCCCCCCCCCCCCCACCTTTTTTATTTTGAGGAGTAAGACAGTATAAAATTGTTTTGTCTTGTATGTTACTCTCCTAACGTCACACAAATTAACAACTTAGCAGTCCTTATGAGAAGCAGTAATAAGAGAAGAGAGAGAGAGAGAGAGAGAGAGAGAGAATGAGAGAGTGAGAGAGAGAGAGATTTGGCCAGTCGCATTCCATAAAAATATATAATTATACGTCGTACAACTACTCTTTTGCTCAAAAGGGGAATTAAACCGAGTCAGGAAGTTTCCAGATATTCAATAGGAGACCCAGACATTAGCCTGGGAGCTTTCTTGTCCAAACAACAATAATCTGGATGAATAGGAAGCCACCAGAAAAATGTCAAGATTGTGAAAAATTAAATCTTTGCACAGCCAGCTCAGAACTGTAAATAATTCAGCAGTTTTTTTAAAAAGAAGAAATACTTTTAAAAATTAGAAAATGATATAGAACGAAAACCTGAAATTGTTACCTTATGGCTTTATATATATATATATATATATATATATATAGAGAGAGAGAGAGAGAGAGAACAACGACGTGTCAAGATTGACGGAAACACAGATGCGCAATTTTCCTATATTTTGTCAGCTGTGTGTGTTATTTTCTCACATATGGTGTTATAGAAATTATTTGTTATTATTATTATTATTATTAACTTTTCGTTTAAGCCGAGGCACACATCATCATCATCATCATCATCAATCATCCATCCATCCATCCATCCATCCATCTGCACTTGTTTATTAGAAACGACTGAAATGGTAGCGTTGCGTCTTCTCGAACTAGAAGGAGATGGGTTGTAACCATCTTGTCAGATGGGACCCTGGACATTTCACTAAAGTACGTGCACTTGTCGCATGGCCACCTTTCTCAGAAAGAGATAAGAGACCCTATGAACTTCAAGTACAAGAGCTGGTCTAAAAGTTATCGAAAATCAAGGGGACGTAAACATTGAAAAATATACAAAATTACTTCGACTCGCCCTCGAGTTATTTTTAAAATGTATCAATGGTTACATCCCTTGATTTGCACTATTTTTTTTTACTTACCTTATTTTTATGTTGTCGTTTTAGAAAGGAAGGTTTTTGGCCAAAATATTGTTCGTTTACTTCTTTTTTTTTTCTTCTTCTTTATGTAAATCTTTTATTTCCAACAAATTTTTAACACGTCACTTAAGCGACTTTAAATGGAGTACATAAACATGCATGCGCGGTAACACAATAAATGGGTATTTGAACTAAACATACGAAGTTGTAACGAGAATGAGGTGTATGCTGATGAGGTACAATTTTGGTGGGAGTCTATTTGACACGTATATATACACAATATTCAATTCAAATGTAATATCCACCCTCATTTATGCATGCGAAAGCTGGAAAACAACTAAAGAAATAGAAAAGAAATTAGACTCTTTTGAAAACAAATAAAGGTAAAAGGTAAAGGTGACCCTGTCATGCCTTGGAGGCACATAGGGATATGGTGTTAGTGCAAGGAAAATACTCGGCATCAAGTGGAATGAATTCAAGAACAATGCAGAGATAAGACAGATGACTGAAACAACAACCAGTCTCATGGGTGATCAGGAAAAGGAGATGGACATATGTTGGTCACTTGATGAGAAATGAGAAGAAATGATCAGAGAATCCCAAAACAAGCTATCAAGTGGAACACAACAGGCCGAAGAAAAAGAGGCAGACCGCGCGAAACTCTGAAGAGGACATTATTAATAGAGGCCAAATTAACAGGCATAAAATCCTTTGATGAGGTTGAAAGACTCGCCGAAGAAAGTGGCGAACTACTTTGCGAGCCCTATGTGACGTTTAACGGCACGGGAAGGATATAAGATATAAGATAAGAGATAAGATATATACACAGACGAATTACATCATTGTTTCTAAGATTTAGGTAATATTGTGACAGTCAGTTGAACTGATGGATGTCGGCGCTCCTTTTGGGAGGCGGGCTCTGCCCTAAGATGAATAGATGAAAGAGGTATGGCAGAGATAATGTTCTTTCATCTTGTCCGGGACAAGGAAAGAAAAACATACGATGAGTTAGGGGAAAAGAATTTGAAAGGGTTTGCCCGAGAATGGCACAAATGATCTTTATCTGCAACAGACACGTGCCATGATAAGGACGCGTGAGGTGCCATGGTTTTGTTGTAGTCGCGCATGAAAGTGTCACTGAACTAGGGGAGTGTTCTGGCAGTGACCCGGTGGTACTGTAAGCCGGGTCCACCCGTAACGAGATGTGAACCATACCCCCGGGCATTCAATATGCAGGCCAGGCCTCAAGCATCTCGTTTAGTTAAAAAATGAAGACGCTTTTGTCTTTACCAAAAGGCTTGTTGATCAGGGTACCTGCCAAGAGGACACTTTGACCTTAGCCACTTTGATCTTAGCCAAAAAGGCCGAGAAGCGATCCTTTGAGTTAATTAGTACTTTGACAATATGAAGATTATGGTTTGTTCTCCGTAAATGGCCTAAGAACCTAATTCATAATGGAAGTGAAATCAGAATCTGGTGATTACTTTTGTATGTGTAGATGAACTCGGACAACATTATTAGCCGGGAGATAACTGGCACTGCTAATTAGTGTATTATATTTTCAAAGAATGATCTCCCTGTTAAATAACTAAATTAACAAGGACCTGTTATTCTCCATTCATCGATGAAAACTGATTAATGGTGTTTTCTTACACACGAGCTTTCTTATCTCCCTTTTGCGATTTTCTTTTTTACATAGCGATGGCCAATTATCTCCCAGATATCTCGACATGACTGTTATAAGGTAGGGTAAACTAATTTTATACTTTTCCTTCCTGTGGAAATAATGATTTCATATATTTCAGGTTATTGTTCTTCTATAAATAGCTTACATTTAGCATCAGTAACTGAAGTATCATCATGCATCCAGTGATATTACATTCTCTTGGTGATTGAAACAACAAGGGCTGCTCAGACCAATGATTTTCAAACGATATGGCCGGAAGCGTCAGCAGGTGTGTCGCGAAAGTGTGGGGAAATCCATTTAAGAATTTAAAAAAAATAATAATAATCATAATAATGCGATTTCTGTTATTATAAGTCTAAGTACTGCTGCAGGTTCGGACAAGTGTGCTCGAAAGGCAAACATTTTAAAAAAATATATAGTTTTGTGCTCTCACCTAAGAGAGTTTGAAATCCACTGATTTAGACCAATGATTTTCACACACTGGCAGTATGTGGCGTACACGATTTTAATGTAATAAACAGCATACAAAATTAATCAATCAAGTGCCGTGCCGCGTGGCGTAGGCGATCATTTCTCTCCACAATTCCCTGTCTTTTGAGTTGATTATGAGATCCGTCGGTGACTTTCTTCCTAACCACACTGACAGCCAATCCAATAACTTCTCTCTATCTATCTATCTATCTATCTATCTATCTATCTATCTATCTATCTATCTATCTATCTATCTATCTATCTATCTATCTATCTATCTATCTATCTATCTCTCTCTCTCTCTCTCTCTCTCTGTCTTCCTCTGTCTCTTCTTCCCTCAATTTTTCCACTTGCCACAGTGTGTTCTAATTTTCCTCTTCTCAGAAAGTAACCTATAAATCTCGCTTGTCTGCCTCTGATCTTTGATGCAATTTGCCTCTTAACTCCAGCTTCTCTTAAGACTTCTTCGTTGGCTTTCTTAGCTGTCCATGATACCTTCAACATCTTATGAACCACATTTCCATGGCCTCTATTTCTCGCTGTACTCTCTTATTCATAGACCATGCTTCACATCCATAAAACAAAATTGGCTCCATGTAACATTTATGTACTCGGAATCTTGTTTCCATTGATATAAAATAAAGCTTCTAATAATACATGATTTACTAATCGGAATGTTCCATAGCTGTAGAATGTTCTGAGATATTTCTAAACTACTTGAATGAATATATGGTATTGATATTGATGGCATTTAGATTGTGGATGGATTATAATTAAATTCAAGGTTGTTTCCCTTGCTTATGTTTAAAACTGTAATTGAATTTTTTTTTTCTTCACACTGTAAAATTCAAACTGAGAGACAGTGTTTGCGTAAACCAGCGGTTCCAAAACTTTTTTGTGAGTGCCACCCAAAACCAGCAGTTGGTGTTCAAACCCATAAATGAAAAGTAACGAGTGTGACTCTTATTATTTTATATTTAGGTTTGAAAACATAAGAATACGAGGATTTTCTTAAAATTCTGTGTTCCTTTTTATTTAACTTTTCAGTTTTTGTTTGTTTGTTTTTTTATTTTTCATAAAATCTAATGCGACTCTACTCCAGATTCTTCTCTCCACCTACACCAAGCAAGTCGTAAGCACTGAAGCTTGCTACGTTCACGAAAATATAGAAACTGACGCCATATCGTCTGCAAGAAAAATATGAGCTCTGAAGTCATATCCTCTTCAAGAAAAATATGACCTCTGAAGCCATATCCTCTTCATAGAAAAATATGACCTCTGAAGTCATATCCTCTTCATAGAAAAATATGACCTCTGAAGTCATATCCTCTTCATAGAAAAATATGACCTCTGAAGTCATATCCTCTTCAAGAAAAATATGAGCTCTGAAGCCATATCGTCTTCATAGAAAAATATGACCTCTGAAGTCATATCCTCTTCATAGAAAAATGTGAGCTCTGAAGTCATATCCTCTTCACGAAAAATATGACATCTGAAGCCAATATTTCCGCCAAGGATAATGCGCATCCTGAAGTCAAACTCAGCAAGAGAAAACGGGGGCACTGAAGTTATTCCCCGTGGAGAATGTGTACCTTTAACATGCTCCACAAAGACCCTGGTAATTAGCTTCGGCTTAAAAACAAGTAGTCTTGTTAACTCTTTCACTCCGGAGTGTTAGAAATTTTGGCAGAAAGAAACAAGAAGGAAGTTACTCCACGGCTTAAAAACATGGACTGATTAGAAACATGCTACTTTTTATTTTATTTACACTTCGCCTAATATCGTTCCGAGCATTGATTCGTGTTAAAAAGTGTGCAAGATCTACCAACCCTGCCAGTGTTGCTTTTTAGAAGAATGAGTTAAAGGGGTAAGAATCGACAAAGGCAAACTGAGAGCTGGATTTTCAGTGAAATCTGACAGATCTCCGACTTCAAGCCAGATCTTGTCCATTAAAATAAAAGTTATTTTATACAATCCGCTTTGTTTTAAGCTTCCCCCCCCCCCACGCAATTTTATTATTACTATTTTTTTTTATTATTCTTATTTTTGTACGTGAAATTTATAACGGAAAAAAAAAACATTTTAATGAATTAATGATCGCCTTGCACGAATTAAATTTGCCCGTATAATTTTAGCACAGTATTTTAAAAACAAAGCTGAAACTCTTCCCCAGACCTAAAGTTCTACTCGTGACAGGGAAAGTTTATATAAGGAAACAACAGTTTACTGCCCATCCTTCTTGTCTGCCTTTGTTATTTTATTTTTAAAAAAAATCTTATTCACATCATTAAGGGCATAGAACTCAAAATCATTCAGTTACTAGGGAAGTCATAAACCGACCAACGCTGCACGTATGTGGTCAAAGAAGATGAGTTCTAAGAGGTCTGTAACATAATGAAGACAAGTCGCGTAAGCCACTGCAACAACAAAAACAACTGAGAAAGCACAGGTTTTTGGTTTTTTTTTTTGTTCAAAATCTCGGTGAATCTCCGACAAAGCCAGTTTGTTACAAGAATAGTATTACTTCTTTGATCTGTGATGTTGGTCGATGATTCTGTCTGCTGATTCACGTGTATAAGAAATTTCATTGAGATCCTTGTGTGTATGATAAACCTTGACGAAGCTAATTCACGAGCGAATAAAGACGCACTCAGTAACGTCTTCGCCCTACTATTTTGGAGGGGATATTACGGCATTCACTTGGCAAATTGTGGGGGGGGGGGGTGGATATCAGTGGTTGTCAGCGTCCTCCCTTAATGTATCCAGGTTGCCCCGAATCCTCCCCTATGTATTAAATTATCATTTCTTATCTTATATCTTTCCCTTGCCGTTAAACGTCACATAGGACTCGCAAAGTAGTTCGCCAATTTTTCCTGTCTTCGGCGAGTCTTTCAACCTCATCAAAGGATTTTATGCCTGTTAATTGGCCTCTCTTAACAATGTCCTCTTCAGAGCCTCACGCGGTCTGCCTCTTTTTCTTCGGCCTGTTGTGTTCCACTTGATAGTTTGTTTTAGGATTCTCTGATCATTTCTTCTCATCAAGTGACCAACATATGTCCATCTCCTTTTCCTGATCACCCATGAGACTAGTTGTTGTTCAGACATCTGTCTTATCTCTGCATTGTTCTTGAATTCGTTCCACTTGATGCCGAGTATTTTCCTTAGTCATTTGTTTTCAAAAGAGTCTAATTTCGTTTCTATTTCTTTAGTTAATTATCATTTAGAAAGTATTTTCTTTTACTACTGTACATGTATGGCACATGTAAGCCTGTCATGCCTTAGAGGCACATAGGGATATGGTGTCAGTGGGCGCATATATATTGGCACTAACACCATATCTCTATGTGCCTCTAAGGCATGACAGGGTTACCTTTACTTTTCTTTTTTTTTTTACCTTACATTCCTTTAAGACTAAACAAACAATAAATCATAATCTTCAAGGTACGAACCGGACACTGCAGACTCGGCGCCCATCTCCACAAGGTGAAGGCTGCGCCAAGAGCCCCAAGCGCGTGCCGAAACGGCCCTCAGACCCCAGAACACGTGCTACAGAAATGAACCTTATACAGAGACCTCAGAGCCCAGGCATGGCCTCGAGAAAGAAGCACTGAGGAGATACATTTGGGCTTCCTACGAAGCCCACCTGCTGACAACAGGATTCATGGAGGCAACCCGACTCCCTGTTTTAGAAATCTGAGCATTCGAAACTAAGAAGAAGAAGATACATTCCTTTATGGCGGTAAAATCTCCCCTTAGATTCCTTAAAGTTTCTTCCCTGGGGAGCCACCTGCCTCCACTCTGAGAACCACTCCTCTAGACTCTTGTCTTCTGTTGACTATTCTAACCAGATTCTGCCTTTCTGTTTTTCAGATCTTTCTGTCCGATCTTCTTCGTGTTTAGATTATGGAATTTGGTGTACTTTCTTACCATTTGTTGTTTTGTTTGTTTAGAATGTTAGGACCTTCCCTTTACCTGATCACCCGCCCCGTTCCACAACCTAGAGAACGGATGTCGCAGTCAGCAGAGACACTCCAAGCGACAGGACAGTTTCTGTGTTAGATTTGTCCTAGAATTTTATTCATACACAGGCCAATTTCCAACCGCCAAGGGATTTTTTAACGTGCACAATGCACACCAGCCTTCGGTCTCACCATCGAGAGACCAGAGAAAATTTATTGCTGGAGGATTCACGAGGAAGACAAACAAATCCCTGCCAGTTCTGGTGGGATTCGAACGTGCATCCTCCAACACGCGTGGTAAATAACCGCGCAGCCCTTACCGTTTTGTTAGTCCTCCTAGACTTCGGGCCTCATTTTCATTTCTTACTGCCTGTGGGACCACTCTCTGAAAACATCTTTACATCTGCATTATTATACTGTGTAACACTAGAATGAACAAGCTGTCATACATGTCTGAGAGCTTTGTAACACAAGGGCGAGCCACAGAGTAACCGCAATCCAAGGGACTTAATCACGAAGTTTTAAAATGTGTGATAAATCTCGAGCGAGTCACAGTGTCTTTACATATATTTTTCCATGTACTTATGTCCCGTGATTTGAGTTAACTTTTTCACTTCTTGCTGCTATTATTAGTATTATCATATGGCATTTTAAAAACAAATGCATAAGGAAAATACTCGGCATCAAGTGGAACGAATTCAAGAACAATGCAGAGATAAAACAGATGACTGAACAACAACTAGTCTCATGGGTGATCAGGAAAAGGAGATGGACATATGTTGGTCACTTGATGAGAAGAAATGATCAGAGAATTCCAAAACAAGCTATCAAGTGAAACACAACAGGCCAAAGAAAAAGAGGCAGACCGCGTGAAACTCTGAAGAGGACATTATTAAGAGAGGCCAAATTAACAAGCATAAAATCCTTTGATGAGGTTGAAAGACTCGCCGAAGACAGGAAAAATTGGCGAACTAGTTTGCGAGCCCTATGTGACATTTAACGGCACGGGAAGGATATAAGATATAAGATAAGATAAGATGACATGGCGTCAGATTTTCATATCTTATTTGTTCAAGAGCTTCTCTCAAATATCTACAAAGATAATCTCTTCATTTATTTATTCCTTGTGAAACTTTGCCTCTAGCAGTTCTCTCTCAGTTGTACTCAAGATGCCCTCCTGCTGGTACACTCGCAAATCATCAACGATGTATTGCTGCCATCTTCGCTTTGGTCTTCCTCTCTCTCTTCTTTCTATTATGCACCCTTCCAAGACGGTTTTCTCTAGATTATCATGACGTTTAATGTATCCGAAATATTTAACTTTTCTCTGTTTAATCCTCTTTACTAGCCAGTCTTCTTCAATATTAAGTTCTTGTAGTATGGATATATTTATTCTTTTTTGTGCCCGTGATAGTTGATAAACTCTTCTGTAGTATTTACGTTCAAAGGCATTTATGTGTTTCTCAGCTGCGTTGTTAAAGTAATCCTGGCGCATGTAAGCTGAAAGAGAAATTGAGATGTGGTTTCTTTGTGCAGTTCTTATTTTGGAGAGGCAGTAAATGTATGAGAGAAGGGAGATGACTGGAAATAATATGAACAAAGGGGAATAAACTATGTCAAAAGGGGGAAAATCCAGTTCCAAGTATGCGTGTTAAAACAAAAAAAATTACCAGCCAACGATCTAAGGTCGAGCGTTTTAGTTTGTTTTTTCTCTCATTTCCTTTCTCTCCTTTTCTCTTCCTACCCCTTCTCTCTCTTTATCTCTCTCCCCTCTCTCTCTCGCTCTCTCTCTCTCTCTCTCTCTCAAACATGTGTTTCTACAACGTGACAAAGTTCCTTTAATTCTGCCCCAGGCTGAACACAAACACGTGACTTGCGGTCACGTCTCGCGTGAAAAAAAATACCACCACTCCCCCCTTCCCCCCCACCCCCCCCACCCCCGCCCCCTCCCATTCCCCTACACTTGGTTAGGACGTCCTACAAAGATGACATAAGCGATTTAGGACACAAAGAAAACAAGATTTCCTTGTTTTCAGAAAGGAGACAGCAAGAAACTTTCTACAAGAAATTCTAGTTCGGTAAATGAAGTCAGAACGAGGCTACTAATAAGGATTTATGTGAACCCGGTGCTTGTGATGCGACGTCACAAAATGAAACTTAAGTCGTTATTCTAAAATCTTTTTTTTTTTGTGTGTGTGACATTTTTAAATGCAAATATTCTTGGACAAAAATAATATTTAAAAATGTGGATTGTTTTCATGAAATACGATCGCTCAGTTGAGCAGTCTTGCTTGAAAATTAATGAAATTACCAGTGTTCTTCCTTCTCTCCTGCCTTCCTTTTTTCTTCCTTCCTTCCTTTCTTCTTTCCTTCCTTTCTTCTTTCTTCCTTCCTTCCTTCCTTTTCCCCCGTTTTCTTCCTTCTTCCCTTCCTTCCTTCCTTTTCTTTGTTCAGAAGATTTACTTGCATGTTAGTCATTTAGGCAAGAAACAGATGGCTTCCATGGGCAACTATTCTCCATGCGCGCCCCAAAGTTTTCTGTCCCCCAAATTTGTCTGTCCCCAGCGGCCGGGTTTTAGGCCGTCAAACCTCTGCAGAGACTCTATGTTTGCGGGCTATGTTCTGAATTCTGGAGACCATTCTGACATGCGCAGAGCGGGGTTTATGCGGCCTTCAGTGTATATAAACGGGCAGGTAGAATATCACGTGTGCTCCGAATGACTGACAACTCACTACCAAAAATAGCACTAAGATGGACACCACAGTGGAACAGAAGTAAGGCAGACCAAAAGAGACATAGAGAAGAACAACAGAAAGGATGCTGAGCAACAGAGGGCTCACCTGGGCAAGAGCAGAAAGAAAAGGCAAAGGACAGGCATTTGTGGAAAACCTTGCGGAAGCCCCATGTGCCCTGGGCACTTAAGGTTGAGAGAGAGAGAGAGAGAGAGAGAGAGAGAGAGGGAGAGAGAGAATATCAAATATTAAAAATTTGGAGGGTAAGAGGAAAGGGGTGGGGGTGGGGTCTCTAGAGAGGGATAACGAGAGGAAGAGGGGTAAGAAAATAAAAATCTTGGGGGGGGGGGGAGACGTGGGGTATTTTGATTGATCATAAAGTGTCCATCTGTGTGTCCAGACAGTATGAAGGAATAACAGGCGTTAAAGATGGACAGAGGAGTATGGTTCGGTTTATAAAAAGATATAAAAAAAGAAGTGGGGAAAGGAAGCAGTATAACAATGTCAAATTGAGGCAGTGTTCTTCTGTCTTGTAATTCTTCTTCCTTATATGCTTTGTAATCCTGCCACCGTTATCGATGATATTGCTGAATATTTCTGAGGATATCTTCACACACAATCTGATCACTGTTTTTTTTTAAAAATTAAGTTTCACAAACATTGCCACTTCTATAATCAGGGGAAGTCCGATGAATTGTTCTCTATAGGATTCATTTAATTCTCACTTGTAATGTATTCGACTTAGAATTCACAACATCTCTTGTACTAAGATGCAATATGACAATCTTCGTTAGTTTCGTCCTTGAAGCACATCAGTATCCAACTATCATACTCTGCATGCAGCATTTCTCAATGTTCTCCTATTTCACAATATTCTACACATTTGATAAGAGGAAGGTTTTAAACTCTGGAATGTCTGAACTACATTCCAACTTAAACACGTGGTCAATCAGTTTTACGACTAAATCACTGTACTCTAAGTTTCAAAGTCATAAATATTCATATCACTTGAATCACTTGAAACACAGATTCAGTCTGTCCTAAAACTACTTCTTCAAAACTGCTTTTCCTGAGTATCTATTGCTCTAATTGTCCATCTATTCCAACTGTCGTTACCTACGTCTTATTTCTCTCTCAAGTCTTCTCTGGAGTGTATTATCCTTCTTCTGTTCTTCTCTGATTGTCTGTCCTTCTCTCTTCGGGCTCCCACCTGTCTCTTCTTCTTCCTCGTTCCCCCTTCTTTTTTCGTTCTGTTCTGTTCCCCTCGTACTTCTCCGTTCACCTTTTTATCTTCAAGTGCAGCTTTGTGAAATAACCAATAAGTATTTTGGCTCCACCCTTCAGATGTCCACATGTTCCCATGCGCGTTCTGATTGTCCGTCATTCAAACTGACCCATGACTTATATGTCGTAAGTCAATTGTCCCATAGGCCACGCCTCTAAATATTTAATTGGTCAGCTGGTTGAGTTGCTGGTTACTCCATTATTTAAAAGCCGTGTGAATTCGCGTCATAACGCGTGTCAAAATGTCAACTCCGTCTATACAATTGTTATTTACCTAAGTCATTATCTTGCTATGTAATGTCGGAGGTTTTATTGTGTCCTCGCTTTTCATTGTGTCAGCCTTTTCTATTCGTCTTTTCTATTTTGTTTACACGTGTCAACGTCCAGTCACTGCTTTGTTATCACTGGACCATCCTACTTTCTGGAGTCCTTCTTTTGATATGTCAGCGTCACTGAGTCTCGTCTTTTTCTATTCACTGACTCTACTGTTTACTTTTGTCCGCGTCTTGTTCTAGCATCATGGAAGTTCTATACCTTTCTCTTCCTTTTTTCGACCTACTTTTCTCTGTCGCTATTCTATCTTACTTTTTTCTTTACTGCATATTTTCATAATCATATTCATTAATAATAATAATAACTACAGTATCCGTTACTTACAAGGCTATGCTACAGCAGGAAAGAGAGTGGCAAAAAAAACAAAAAAAAATGACCACGAATAAATGAAGAACATAACAATCCAATATTTCGACAAAAAGCCTTTTCAAGGATCACATTCAAAAGCAACGCAACGGATAAAAAGACAATAAACAGTAGAAAAATTAAAATTAGAAATTAAAATTTCAAACCCAGACGAAAACGGCCTGTAAGAAATAAACTGAGAGGGAAAACAATTATCCAGCAAATTTCAGAAAAAGAGTATATTTACTGTAATTTTACTCTTGTAATTTGGAGATTAATTAAGGGTCAGAAATAACAACCAAAAACACATTTACCCCAGCAGCTGGATTAAGCAGGTGTGCTGTAAGGTTGATCTTGTGTATTACACTAGGATCTCAGGAGTTGCAAGAGCTTGAGAACCGTTGGTGTGATAAAAAAGTAGAATTTCTTCTTCTTCTTCTTCTTCTTCCTCTCCTCCTCCTTTTCCTCTTCTTCTTCTTTTCTTCTTCTTTTTCTTTTATCTTTCTGGAGACAAGAGCCTGTTGTTGTTTTTTTCAGCCCGGGCAGTGAATGAGCTCAAGAACAGCATGGTGTCGGATTGGAAGTAGTTTATGGCGGCTTTTTTTGTTTTTAAATTCCAGAGTGGAGCTAAACTGCAAGGGGCGTGCAGTACTTTTTTTAACAGACTCCGCCACCATGAGGGGAACTATGGTGATCCCAGTCCCGTTGGTTAGGCCTGTTACTAGATTACCAACAGAGAGGTGGGGGCAGGGTCTTGATCAGCCATGAGTTTGACAACCCTGACTATGCCATGTTAGCTATGAATCGCTGACTGCCATTATCAGACACTCTCTTCACACCAACCCGTGGAGTTACAGACACTCTCTTCACTCCAACCCGTGGAGTTACAAATATTTGAGAATATTTGCTTTGTTAAAAATAGTACAATTTAGTAATCAATCGTTGCAACCGCCCAAAATTTGTCGAAGGGGACGCATGAAGGTAAAGTAGATAAGATTAACCTCAAATTAAAAAAAAAAGTCGTTGACAAAGAACAAAGACGGCAAAGAAAGAACATAAGCAAAAAATTTGGTGAAGAGTAAGAAAAATGAAAGAGAAAATGGAGGGGTTCGATACGTGAATACACAGAAGAATGGAGGTCGGATTCCATGGACAGAAAAACAAACAAACAAAAAAAAGGGGCAAAGAAGTACCGAATTAACTGAAATTGAAAAGATAAATAATGGAAAAAGATTAAAACCAGGCAGTTCAAATATTTCTGGCATATCTGGTATTATGAAAATAATGAAGACCATACTAAAGCATATGAAAATCCCCTGAACAGACTGATAAATCACATACTTGAACATCGCTGTGAAGCGGTCATAAACCAGCAACCCACAGACCCCTGGGAGTCATGACCATAATGGACCCGACGCCTTCAGAAAGGTTTAAAGGGCAGAAACGTTTCCCAGAGGAGGGGGTACTTCTCTGATGATCTGAGGAGTTGTGTTGTTCTTGTTTTGCTATCTGCAACAGTAGTTTCCTGCCTAGAGAGAGGGAAAGAGACCAAGATAATAACAACAATGATGAAGGAAAGAGAGTAAGATAATAACAACGATGGTGAAGGAAAGAGAGCAAGATGATAACAACGACGATGAAGGAAAGATAACAAGATAATAACAACAATGATGAAGGAAAGAGAGCAAGATAATAACAACGACAATGAAGGAATGGAGCAGGATAATAACAAAGATGATGAAGGAAAGAGAGCAAGATAATAACAACGATGTAGATATGAAGGAAAGAGAGCAAGATAATAACAACGATGGGGAAGGAAAGAGAGCAAGATAATAACAACCATGATGAAGGAAAGAGAGCAAGATAATAACAAAGATGATGAAGGAAAGAGAGCAAGATAATAACAACGATGATGAAGGAAAGAGAGCAAGATAATAACAAAGATGATGAAGGAAAGAGCAAGATACTAACAACGATGTAGATATGAAGGAAAGAGAGCAAGATAATAACAACGATGGTGAAGGAAAGAGCAAGATACTAACAACGATGTAGATATGAAGGAAAGAGAGCAAGATAATAACAACGATGGTGAAGGAAAGAGAGCAAGTTAATAACAACGATGATGAAGGAAAGAGAGCAAGATAATAACAACGATGTAGATATGGAGGAAAGAGAGCAAGATAATAACAACAATGATGAAAGAAAGAGAACAAGATAATAACAAAGATGATGAAGGAAAGAGAGCAAGATAATAACAACAATGATGAAGGAAAGAGAGCAAGATAATAACAACAATGATGAAGGAAAGAGAGCAAGATAATAACAACACTGATGACTGATTGATTGATGATTGATCTTTATTTCAAAAGGGTTAAGATAATAATAACAACGATAGTGCAAGATAATAGAAGGAAAGAGAGCAAGATAACAACAACAATGATGAAAGAAAGAGAGCAAGTTAATAACAACGATATAGAAATGAAGGAAAGAAAGCAAGATAATAGCGATGATGAAGGAAAGAGAGCAAGATAATAACAACGATGTAGATATGAAGGAAAGAGAGCAAGATAATAACAACGATGTAGATATGACAGAAAGAGAGCAAGATAATAACAACGATGTAGATATGACGGAAAGAGAGCAAGATAATAACAAAACGATGTAGATATGAAGGAAAGAGAGCAAGATAATAACAAAACGATGTAGATATGAAGGAAAGAGAGCAAGATAATAACACAACGATGTAGATATGAAGGAAAGAGAGCAAGATAATAACAAAACGATGTAGATATGAATTTCTGAAAGAGGCACAAGAAACAAGGAAAACTATAACAAAGATCAGGAAACGACATTTCACTTTTATGAAGTTTGTTTAGAGGAGAGGTGAGCAAGAGCACTTAATGGCAACAGGGAAGATGGAAGGTAGAAGAGGCAGAGATAGACAGAGAGAAAAGATGTTTGATAGTTTGGCATCCCGGCACGGGAAATGCTAAGTGACAAGCTTGCTGAGATGCACCAAGGGATCGAGGGTTATGGAAGGACATGATATCCTACGCGTGTAGACAAAGACCTTGAGAGAAAAAAAAAAGATAGACAGGTGGACAGCATGATAGAGATAGGCTGGATTCAGCTTAGCCGATTGCTCTGTGAAAACCAAAGCACAGAGTAAGTTGGAGGACTATAACGGCCAGTCTTTCCTTGAGAAATGGCAGCACATGATGATGATGATGTACTTCAAACTGCATAAAACACAAAAGTCGTGGAAATAGTTTTGTTTTTCAAAAATTTCTTACAGGTTTGCTTTTTTTCCACGAAAAAAAGAAACGAAACAAATTTTTGTTGGTCCAGAGTTGAGTTTGAGACACATCTTAGGTAGTTCAGGTACCAGTGGTTTTCAACTTGTTTACCCCGATCAAGTCTGTCAGTCACTGCTTCATTGTCTCTTTCTTTTCTCAGCTCCAGGCCAGTCTTCGCCGCACCCCCACCCCCTCAAACTTTCCACACACGCGGACACATCCCTCGGGAGATAAATAGAGTAGAGAGGTACATCGCGTCAAGAAAACGTGAGACTCTTGAACAAGGGAGTTAGGAACGTCTCGGGGATTTGATAAAGGAGAGAGTTAAAACATCGTTCAACTGTAACTTATAATGGCACTCTTCTGTCTTCGAGACAGTTTTTTTTCCCCCTCAAGACATGTGAATAATAGATGTTGTAAATCTGGCTGATAATCATATTATTGTCTCAAAGTTTGTTTTTTTTTATACAGTACACCACAATTTTCCTCCCAACTATATGCATGAATATGAAAATCAGGATATTTAAGAGTAATGTTCTAAGTGTACTACTCTATGGAAGTGAATGCTGGAAAATCATCAAAACCATAGAAAGCAAGTTGAATTCTTTCCAGACTAAATGTTTACGAAGAATTAGAAAAATATTTTGGCCAAACACCATAGGAAATAACATCTTGTTGGCAGAAATGCAGATGAAGCCACTGACAACAATTGTTGAGGAAAGACGCTGGCGATGGTTGGGACGTGTGCTCCGAACGACTGACAACTCATTACCGAAAATAGCACTAAGATGGACACCACAGGGGAACAGAAGTAAGGGTAGACCAAAAGAGACATAGAGAAGAACAACAGAGAGGATTTTGAGCAACCTGGGCAAGAGCAGAAAAAAAGGCAAAGGACAGGCATTTGTGGAAAACCCTTGCGGAAGCCCCATGTGCCCTCCCTGGGCACTTAAGGTTTATATATATATATATATATTATATATATATATATATATATATATATATATATATATATAGAGAGAGAGAGAGAGAGAGAGAGAGATGCTATACATGTCAAACAGGGACACTAACAGCTAAGGAACAGAAGAAAAAAATCATCACGACAGAAATGAGATGTTTAAGGAGAATGCTAAATGTAACAAGAAGAGACCAAATACGAAATGACACCATCAGGGCAAAGGCTGGAGTAACACCGGTATTACGTTATATCCAGAAACATTAAGTCAGATGGTTTGGCCATGTTACGTGGTTGCCACCAGACAGTATATCACAGACAACACTCACACTAAGATTTGTAGGTAACAGAGGAAGAGGCCGCCCCACGCAGGAGATGAAGAGAGACAGAGAGAGACAGAGAGAGAGACAGAGAGACAGAGACAGACAGAGACAGAGACAGAGAGAGACAGAGAGAGACAGAGAGAGACAGAGAGACACACAGAGAGAGACACAGAGAGAGACACAGAGAGAGACAGAGAGAGACAGAGACAGAGACAAAGAGAGAGTCAGAGAGAGAGAAAGAGACAGAGAGAGACAGAGACAGATAGAGACAGAGACAGAGAGAGACAGAGAGAGAGACAGAGACAGAGAGACAGAGACAGAGAGAGAGACAGAGAGAGAGAGACAGAGACAGAGAGGAAATTACAAACGCATTAAATATCCCATTATATGAAGCAAATTGTCGAGCTCAAGACGTCTATTTGTCCCATCAACAATGAAATGTATAAGAGGAAGGAGACAAGACAATACAATTTTTTTTCTAACATTTTCTGAAAGCTGGGTAAGAGCAACAGTGGAGTCTTGATCCTGGTTTCCTGGCTAAGATACCGCCCTCTCTCCCACTACCTAAAGAGGTTTTTTTTTTTAAATCTCCTCTTCTCTCCTAACCCTTATCTCGTTCTTAAACTGACTGCGTTTACTGGTTGTTGAAAATGTATTACTTCTCTTCCTCCTCCTCCTCCTCCTCCTTCTTCTTCTTCTTCTTCTTCTTCTTCATTAAGAACTTCTTTTTACTTACTCTTTTCTCTTCTACTTCCCTTCTTCCTTCTTCTTCTTCTGCTTCTTTTTCTTCCTCTCCTCCTCCTCCTACGTCTCGTCCTCCTCCTTCTTCATTAACAACTTCTTTTTTGCTTACTCTTTTCTCTTCTGCTTCCCTTCTTCTTCTTCTTATGTTTCTTTTTCTTACTCTCCTCCTCCTCCTGCTCCTCCTCGACCTCCTGCTTCTTCGTTTTCGTCATATTCGTCTTCTTACCCTTCTTCTCCTCCTCATTTCTTTGATTTCTTTCCTCTTGCTTTTAAAAAAATTGAACTAACACTTTCTGCTACTAACGCCGTGATCATCTTGAATTCACCGGATGTGGAGCTAGAAAAATGGTCGTCGCTAACTTCGCCACTGGATGAAATATAGCGTGTCTTCATCTTAATGATGGACACTTTCGTTAGATCAAAATGTCTAACACAGACGAGTGTCCATGTGGCAGTGGGGTGTACACTTCAGAACATAATCCTCCAAGAATGCCAGAACCATGCAGGTCCCAGGCGTGGGACATGGTCAGAGGACCACAAGCTTGGGCCTAAAGTTTGGGGGGGGGGGTGGTCCTATCAGGATCTGGAGAGGACTGCGAGCTTTGCCATGTCGACAGGGATCAGGATCTGATGTAACTCACAAACCTCGAACGCAGAAGAAGAAGAAGAAGAAGAAGAAGAAGAAGAAGAAGAAGGAAGAAGAAGAAGGAGGAAGAAGAAGATGATGATAGATGCTACACAGAGAACCCTTGAAGAGCTTGAGGGGGGGGGGGGAGTTCTGAGTGCTTGTAGATAGTCTGGTCTTACAGGTTAATCATATGTTAACAGTCACCTCCATATAAGCGACGCCAACACGCCAAACGCCGTAATCAAAGGTCAGTACAGGAAGCTATCGACTGACCAGCACATCCCACCGCCTAATGACCGCGACTCCCACGTCACGAACAAACCACCATCTTCATACTACAACTCCCACGTCACGAACAAACCACCATCTGCATACTACAACTCCCACGTCACGAACAAACCACCGTCTTCATACTACAACTCCCACGTCACGAACAAACCACCATCTTCATACTACAACTCCCACGTCACGAACAAACCACCATCTTCATACTACAACTCCCACGTCACGAACAAACCACCATCTGCATACTACAACTCCCACGTCACGAACAAACCACCATCTTCATACTACAACTCCCACGTCACGAACAAACCACCATCTGCATACTACAACTCCCACGTCACGAACAAACCACCATCTGCATACTACAACTCGCACGTCACGAACAAACCACCATCTTCATACCACAACTCGCACGTCACGAACAAACCACCATCTGCATACCACAACTCGCACGTCACGAACAAACCACCATCTTCATACCACAACTCGCACGTCACGAACAAACCACCATCTTCATACCACAACTCGCACGCCATGAACAAACCACCATCTTCATACTACAACTCCTGCACCAGGAACAAACCACCATCTTCATACTACTCCCCGGGACACTACCGACTGCGGGGCACACCTGTACCACCTCATCCTGTCACACATCTCCTGACTGCACACTGCGAGACAAGGTATCCAGACTCTAGGGCCCATCTTCCATCTCTGCCACCGGAACCAGGAAACCAGAACTCAGCTCTGGCCATAAGCCGCAACACTGGAAGACAACATTTGAAATGCACAAAAAGCATGACCTCCAAAAGACTGCACAGTATATCCGAACAATAAATACAGACGTCCTAGGAAAGCACAATGGAACGCTAAGAAGAAAAAAAAAGCCCTCGTTAATCTTTATCCAAGTGAAAACGACAAATGCGCCCAGATGCGGGTACGACAGACAAAATGTTCGGGAATTTCCATTTTAACAAAAGAATGCGAAATCTTATCCGGCCTAGAGGAAGAGAGGCTGCCATGAATCCTTTTTTCGTGAATTCCAGGTTCAGCTGCTTCAGGACAGCATTATCCTTGCGCCGAATAGGAATTATTCATGATATATAAAATATGTGTCGTGGATACCTCACTGGAAAATCCTGGTTTTCCGTTATCTATCTATCTATCTATCTATCTATCTATCTATCGACGGAGGAGCAGGCAGATAGACAGATAGATAGATAGATAGATAGATAGATAGATAGATAGATAGATAGATAGATAGATAGATAGATAGATAGATAGATAGATAGATAGATAGATAAGAAAGAAAGAAAGAACTTTCAAGGCTGTTTTCATATTTTCGACTCCCCTAAAAAAAAAAAAAACAAACTCGACCCAGATAAAAAAAACCTTAATCTTTTCACAAAACAAAGGCTAAAACAAATGGCAGTCCTATTTCCAACCGTCCGATTTCTGAGAAAAAATACATTCTGTCCTAGTAATTACTTCCCTTGTTTTGGACACCCGGATTTATCGTTTGTTTACATTCTATAGCTGAACATCTTCAACGTAAACTGTACGTGATGATTGCCTCACGCAAGCTAATAACCACAGCAAAGAAAGGCAACCAGAATTTGATGCGCTAATGAAAGCAGGTGCGGAAATGCTGTGTCCTTGAACAGGAAGTTTATGTTTAAAAAAAAAAAAAACACGTGACGGATTCTTGCCACTGGTTAAGCGGCCTCACAGGATGAGATTTCTATCTTGTACTTTTCGTTAAATTTATTCCGTGGAAGAGATGTTTGTTAAAGAAACGAGCAATGCTGTAATTTATATGAAAACTGGATAACTAATAATGGAGATACAATGAGGGAAATTAAAAGGAGGACATCTAACGCTCTTCAGAGAGTAAAACAACTAAATAGGTTCTGGAGAGGAACAGACAGAACCACAAAAATAAGATTGTTAAGGGCATGCATCTTTCCCATCGCAACATATGCCTGTGAGACCTGGACACTTATCAAAACAGCTGAGAAACACATAAATGCCTTTGAATGTAATTGCTACAGAAGAGTTCTCCAAATATCACGGACACAAAAAAAGAAAAGAACGAATATACCCATACTACAAGAACTTAATATTGAAGAAGGCTGGCTAGTAAAGAGGATTAAAGAGAGAAAACTGAAATATTTTGGACACATTAAACGACATGATAATCTAGAGAAGACAGTCTTGGAAGTGTACATAATAGGAAAAGACAGAGAGGAAGAGCAAGGTGAAAATGGCTGCAAGACATTGTTGATGATCTGCAAATGGATGCTATCTTGCTCACAACCAAGAGGTCTACAGGAGAGATGTTAGGGAGGCAAAGTTTCGTAAGGGACGTGCAAATGACTGAAATGTAAAAATAGCAGCATTAATTGTATTAATATCATGGAGAAAAATAGGAGGAGAATGTAGCAAAAGATGAAGGAGAAGAATGTAGCAAGAAAGAGGAGAAGAAGAATATAGGAAGATAAAGGAGGAGAAGAAAGTAGGAAGATAAAGGAGGAGAAGAATGTAGCAAGAAAGAGGAGGAGAAGAATGTAGCAAGAAAGAGGAGGAGAAGAATGTAGGAAGATAAAGGAGGAGAAGAATGTAGCAAGAAAGAGGAGGAGAAGAATGTAGGAAGATAAGGAGGAGGAAAATGTAGCAAGAAAGAGAAGGAGTACAAGAAGAATATGGTAAGGAAGATAAGAAGGAGCAGGAGCAACTAACTACATTTTTTTTAACGATGGAAAGTACCAAGATGCCCGATTTTAATCCATTTATCAGCCATCTCTTCTCTTCAGTTTACTGTATTGATCCTACCAGGTATATAATCTATTATCAGACGTCTGGAGCCCTAAATAAAACATTTATCTTCTGGTCTTTTTCAACAGAAATTTACATAGTTTTTTTCTTCTTCTCCTTCTTCTTTCATATATGTTTGCCGGTTAAATCTCTTTACTCTTAACGAGCTGATTTCCGTTAACAGAAAGAATTGGCCCGGCTTAATAAACCAGTTTCTTAAAAACATAGCACGGTTTGCTTTTTTTTTTTTGTTTTTTAAAAACTTACTTTATGGGTCAAAACGGGACTTGAAATTGTAGAAGAAGAAACAGAGAGTTAACGGCTGAGAATGACGTACAAGGGTGGCGTAGTGGTTAACGTGCTAGTTTCACAAGGGGAGGGCAGTGGTTCAAGTCTGACCTGATGGCCTTCCTCCTATAGCATAGTCCCTTGTAACCTAGAATTATGATTATAATCATGAATATATTTTAGTTATAAGGGTTAGCATTAAATAAGAAGAGAAAAGTTATATCTAAAGTTTAGAGAACAAGGTGGAAAACCGATTCCCACTACATTAAGACTGGACGCTGACAAGTGTAAACAGAAGAAATAGACGAATAGAAAGGACAGGCACAACGACGCAGAGGAAGAGATGGGAGAGAGAAAACACTCATAAGTACATTAATTGGCAATATCACCCACCCACAAGTGAAATAACAGGTGACAACAAACAGTCTGCGCACGGAACGCTAAGAAGAAGAAGACCGACAGTTAAGTGGCCTGCGGACCCCTTGTACCAGAGAAGAACTTGCCCCAGGTGTGATAACTGGAAAGGGACATTAGAAGGATTTAAGAAAAACCAGTAGTCTTGTTGGCTAGTTCGTCCGTGATATTCTGCGAAATGAATACGACTGACGAATAATGAAACTGGACTAGTAATCAGTCAATAGGTACAGGTAGAAAGTGCCAAGGGCAAGGGATAGCACTCGACTCCAGTAAACTGGCAGGTTATGACTCGAGAACCAATCGGTACGCATATCGAAACCGGTGGACCAGTTAGAGGCGGAGCAGAAGTACCGGTTCATCAAACCAGACTCCAAGATAAAACGAGGGGCCGAAAGAGACATGCTGGATACGCATACAGAGGCACGCACAAACGTACGTACTCCGAGGTACGCGTAGACGTGTGCGCAGAGGTACGCACGGATATACGCACACAGAATCTGGGACAGAACTAAAACTCGGACACCAAGATACTCAGAGACGAAGATACGCTGACAATAAGATACTCTGACATTCAGACAGACTCAGATAGGTAGATGTAGACCGGGATGTCAAACAGCTACAGATAGATAAAGCAGGAGATTTAGATAGATAGATAGATAGATAGATAGATAGATAGATAGATGGATGGATGGATGGATGGATGGATGGATGGATGGATGGATGGATGGATGGATGGATGGATGGATGGATGGATGGATGGATGGATGGATGGATGGATAGATAGATAGATAGATAGATAGATAGATAGATAGATAGATAGATAGATAGATAGATAGATAGATAGATAGATAGATAGATAGATAGATAGGTAGGTAGGTAGGTAGGTAGGTAGGTAGGGAGGGAGGGAGAGTATCTACAAATGCTCATGTAGTCCAACTGATGTGCACCTGAAGAATGATTTTTTTTATGCCTTTTCTGTTGAGCTGTTGGAAAGTCTACACCAACTTCTACAAGAACCAACTGGTGTAAAAAAAAAAAAACTGAAATACTCATCATGAATGAATTCAGACAGACAAATCTAGATACACTACTTGTACAAGACTTTTCTGTGTTACAATATAAAAAATAAAACGTATGTGTGACAATATTTAAAATCCAAAACGAACAACTTAACAATATTATACCCCCACCCCCAAGTCATCAAGCTGTTGATATGGGTAGCAGGTTCCGCGTAACCGACGGCCGTATTCCACACAATGTTTTGTGTTCGGCGTCACCTATAATGTGTGTGTGTGGGGGGGGGGGGGTGTGAGCGGAAATTCTACTTTGTGAACCAGAAGAATCTTGACCATTACAGTTATGAGCTAATCATTTTTTTTAACAAAAAACGTGCTCTTTGTTATATCATCACATGCTCGTACTCTGCGTCGCTGATTGCGTAATCGGACAAGCCTTTCCCCACCACTGTGGCTTCTTAGAGTGAGGAAAAGGATGGCAGTTCTCCAGAGTCGGTGAATCTTGACGAGTGATCGGGTTCGAAAACAAACCAGTTTTTAATCTCATCTGGTCAGCTGAATTGGGGGGGGGGGGAAGAGAGAGAGAGAGAGATAGATAGATAGAGAGAGAGAGAGAAAAGAAGACAACAAAACCAGATACTTGACGGACTAAAAGGACGGGCTCGGAGCACATTCCAACACAAATCTTATAGAAACAGCAAAGGATAGAGGGTTGCAGAACAAAAAACAGTGACGATCAACACCTAATTGGCATGGACCAGAGAGAGAGAGAGAGAGGGGGGACAGCTGATCGATGGGGACGGCGGGTTGCACCTGGGTTGGCGTGGGTGCTCGAGAGAGTTGATTTGAGATAGTTGGTAAGTGTGGGCGTGTTCATGACCGGAGAGAATGTGACTGAAGATAACGTGACTGGAGTGATTGGAGGGAATTTGACTGAAGAAAACGTGACTAGAGTGATTGCAGGGAATTTGACTGGAGAGAATGTGACAGGAGTGATTGGAGTGTATTTGACTGAAGAAAACGTGACTGGAGTGATTGGAAGGAATTTGACTGAAGAAAACGTGACTGGAGTGATTGGAGGGAATTTGACTAAAGAAAACATGACTGGAGTGATTAGAGGGAATTTGGCTGAAGAAAACGTGACTGTAGTGATTGGAGGGAATGTGACTGAAGAAAACGTGACGGGAGTGATTGGAGGGAATTTGACTGAAGATAACGTGATTGGAGTGAATTTGACTGAAGAAAACGTGACTGGAGTGATTGGAGTGAATTTGACTGAAGAAAACGTGACTGGAGTGATTGGAGGGAATTTGACTGAAGAAAACATGACTGGAGTGATTGGAGGGAATGTGACTGAAGAAAACGTGACTGGAGTGATTGGAGCGAATTTGACTGAAGAGAACATGACTGGAGTGATTGGAGGGAATTTGACTGGAGAGAATGTGACTGGAGTGATTGTAGTGAATGTGACTGAAGTGATTGGAGGGAATGTGATTGGAAAGAACGTGACTGGAGTAATTGGAGGGAATGTGACTGAAGAGAACGTGACTGGAGTGATTGGACGGAATGTGATTGAAGAACACGTGACTGGAGCGATTGGAGTGAATGTGACTGGAGAGAATGTGACGGGAGTGATTGGAGGGAATGCGACTGAAGAGAATGTGTCTGGAGTGATTGGAGGGAATGTAACTGGAGAGAATTTGACTGGAGTGGTTGGAGTTAATGTGACTGGAACGAATGTGACTGGAGTGATTGGAGGGAATGTCACTGGAAAGAATGTGACTGGAGTGATTGGAGGGAATGTGACTGGGGAGAATATGCCTGGAAAATATAGTGAGATTTTTATTTGCACGGAGAGCGAGAAACTGCACGCGAACTGAACTAGACAGCGTGGAGAGAATCCTTTGAGGTCACTGGAAGTGTGGCTTCTTTATCCTGAATTTGTCTGCTCAGCACGTTCATGCCCGTTTGTAAGTTTTGTATTTGTCTGTGGCGACACAGAAGAGAAATCACAACCCAACAGAGTTGTCAGTTCTTACGTGAGAACAGACCCGAGGACAAAATACAGTTCGATATCACGGCCTCAGAACGTGGACAAGAAACACCGCTGGGTAAAAACATGGCCGTTGACCAGATATAATTTTGACATTTGTGAATTATATGTTTCTGACTAAAGATGGGGCTCTGAATAGTTCTATGTTATAGAATAGTTGTATAGTACTGAAGCTTACACATGCTCTTTGATTAACATATCACAGCTTTCACAAAACTTTTTCACATTCGCTAGATCAAATCCGATGAAATGTTCGCTGCGGTTATTAAATCTGACAACTAAGTTCAAGATGTGTTGTCGGCAACATCATTTGGACTGACTCACTTAATCATTCACTATCAAACTCTATCATATTCTACATACAGCGTTTCGGCAATGTTCTCATCTTCAAGATATTCTACGTGTGATACTAGGACGATTCTGAACTCTGTTTCCTGATAGATCTGCAACACGTGGTCTGATAATTTCTCGTCTGAAATCTCTTTACTCGAAGTTTCAAAGTAAGAAATCTTCTTAATCACTTGAATGACCTGAAACACATCTTCAGCCTAACACTACTTCTGATTCTATATCGCCTCGTTCTCTTTCTTGTTCGTCTGTGTTTCGGTCCTCTCCGTGTCTCCTTATGAGTGTTTTCTTATCGTGGCATGGACTGTCTTCCGCTGATGTCTGGACCGGCCTCTGTTTACTGGCCGTCCTTTTTCGCATGGTACCCCTCTCTTTTCCTCTTTGCTGTTCTTCTCTGATCGTCTGATTGTCCCTCATTCAAACTGCCCCGTGACTTATATGTCATATGTCAGTTGTTGAATAGGCCACGCCTCTAAATATTTAATTGGTCAGCCGGCCGTGTTGGCCACCCTTTTATTTAAAAACCGTGTGCAACAGCGTCCTAATAGCATCCTAACGCTAACAGGTGTCATGGGTGTCAGTCTGCGTCAGTTCCGTCTGTACAGTTGCCATTTACCTAAGTCAACATCTTGCTCTTTCATGTCGGAGGTTTTATTGTGTCCTCGCTTTTCATTGTGTCTGCCTTTTCTGTTCGTCTTGTCTATTCTGTTTACTTGTGTCAGCGTCCAGTCATACTAGTGTCACGGAAGTTTGTTTTTCTATCTTGCTCTAATTTTCCTATTTACTTTTTCTGTTGCTACTAGATGTTACTATTATGTTATAGTATATTCATAATCATACTCATTAATAATAATAACAACAACTATAATCATTACTTATACATGCTGCGCAGTTCTAATTTCCCCTATTTAAACAAAATTGCCGCCACCCAAGCCAGCACAGCACTCTTTGCTTCCTTCATTAATATAAGCCAGATTTTTTACTGGATTCCCTGACAACTGTGCAGCTCAACAACAACTATATTTTGGCTCTAAAGCACTGAAAAATATGGTCTTTAAATTCCTGTTTAATCTTCTCTTGGAGAGACTCTTGAAATATTTCTCTATTGGCCTGGAAATTGAAAAGTTCCTATCTGGCCACTTGAGTGTGAAACGATGATTTCTGAAACATGGATGTCTGGTTGAGCTGAGAGTTCTTTGTGATGGTTGTACTTTTACCTCAAAGCGATAAAAAAAAGAGGAACTAGACATGAAAGGGAACTAAGAGTAAGTAGACATGAAAGGGAACTAAGAGTAAGTAGACATGAAAGGGAAATAAGAGTGACTAGACATGAAAGGGAACTAAGAGTAAGTAGACATGAAAGGGAACTAAGAGTAAGTAGACATGAAATGGAACTAAGAGTAACTAGACATGAAAGGGAACTAAGAAGAACTAGACATGAAAGGGAACTAAGAAGAACTAGACATGAAAGGGAAGTAAGAAGAACTAGACATGAAAGGAAATTAAGAGGAACTAGACATGAAAGGGAATTAAGAAGAACTAGACATGAAAGGAAATTAAGAGGAACTAGACATGAAAGGGAATTAAGAGTAACTGAATATGAAAAGGAAGTTCTGGGCGTAGGTGCACGGTCAAACAACCGGTGGGTCAGCGTGCTGCGTCACAGGGCCTGTATAAACAGAGAAGAGGGCGGACCACAAGATGTTGGGGGCCCAGTATCCAAAAGTAACTGAAGGCAGTCAACGTAGGCTGGGTTAGCCTTGGCATCTCCCCGCAGCGCCTGAACAAGAAGTGGTTATCTATGTTCACATTTGACTGGTTATCAGAACAGATGGAGCTCTGTTCTGTGATCTGTGGTGTGCCTCTCCTCTGAGCTCGTTTCTCCTATAAGATTTTCTGCTGCACCTAACAGCTGGCATGCCAGCGTCAAGGCTGATGACCCGTACCTGACCAAGACCATGTCCCTTGTCCCGGTTGGTACCCCCCAGTAACAGGCCTCGCCTGGCAAACGGGGCCAGGGACTGCCATAGTCCCTACGTCGGCCCAGGGTCTTGAAGAACATGGCCGATCCCGAGCCGACGCGATGCTGTGCCTCGACATTTTCACTACAACGGCTGCAAAGAACAGCAACTGGCAGTTCCAAGGGGATAGAAGAAGAAGAAGAAGGAGGAGAAGACGAAGAAGAAGGAGGAGGAGGAAGAAGAAGAAGAAGAAGGAGGAGGAGGAGGAGGAAGAGGAGGAAGACGAAGAAGAAGGAGGAGGAGGAGGAAGAAGAAGAAGGAGGAGGAGGAGGAAGAAGAAGAAGAAAGAGGAGGAGGAGGAGGAGACGGAAGAAGAAGAAGAAGAAGAAGAAGAAGAAGAAGGAGGAGGAGGAGGAGGAGGAAGAAGAAGAAGAAGAAGAAGAAGAAGAAGAAGAAGAAGGAGAGGAGGAGGCGGAAGAAGAAGAAGAAGAAGGAGGAGGAGGAGGAAGAAGAAGAAGAAGAAAGAGGAGGAGGCAGAAGAAGAAGAAGAAGAAAAGAAGAAGAAGAAGGAGGAGGAGGAAGAAGAAGAAGGAGGAGGAGGCAGCGGAAGAAGAAGAAGAAGAAGTGATTTTCTGTTCTCAAACAATCCACTTAACCTTTCCTATAAGATTTTCTACTCTCAGAAAATCCACTTAACCTTTCCTATAAGATTTTCTACTCTCAGAAAATCCTCCTAATCTTTCCAATGAAATTTTCCACTTTTAGACAATCCACCCTATCTTTGATATACGATTATCTGTTCTCAGACAAAACCACATATCTTTTATTTCAAACTTTTTACTGCCAGATATCAGTAAGACTTTCTACTGTCAGATGGTCCACAGCAGCTTTCCTATAAGACTTTCAATTACGGGACTCTCCGTATCAGTTTTTCTATAAGACTTTCTTTCAGCTGTCAGACTCTCCACATCGGTTTTTTTCTATAAGACTTTCTTTCAATTGTCACGCTCTCCACATCGTTTTTTTCTATAAGACTTTCTTTCAATTGTCACGCTCTCCACATCGTTTTTTTTCTACAAGACTTTCTTTTAATTGTCACGCTCTCCACATCGTTTTTTTCTATAAGACTTTCTTTCAATTGACACGCTCTCCACGTTGTTTTTTTCTATAAGACTTTCTTTTAATTGTCACGCTCTCCACATCGTTTTTTTCTATAAGACTTTCTTTTAATTGTCACGCTCTCCACATCGTTTTTTTCTATAAGACTTTCTTTTAATTGTCACGCTCTCCACATCGTTTTTTTCTATAAGAATTTCTTTCAATTGACACGCTCTCCACGTTGTTTTTTTTCTATAAGACTTTCTTTTAATTGTCACGCTCTCCACATCGTTTTTTTCTATAAGACTTTCTTTTAATTGTCACGCTCTCCACATCGTTTTTTTCTATAAGACTTTCTTTTAATTGTCACGCTCTCCACATCGTTTTTTTCTATAAGAATTTCTTTCAATTGACACGCTCTCCACGTTGTTTTTTTTCTATAAGACTTTCTTTTAATTGTCACGCTCTCCACATCGTTTTTTTCTATAAGACTTTCTTTTAATTGTCACGCTCTCCATATCGTTTTTTTTTCTATAAGACTTTCTTTTAATTGTCACGCTCTCCACATCGTTTTTTTCTATAAGACTTTCTTTTAATTGTCACAATCTACACATCGGTTTTTGTATAAGACTTTCTTTCAAATGTCACACTTTCCATATCGGTTTTTTTTAAAATAAGACTTTCAATTGTCAGACTCTCTATACCGGTTTTTCTATAAGACGTTCTTTCAATTATGGGACTCTCTGTATCGGTTTTTCTATAAGACTTTCTTTCAATTATCAGACTTTCCACATCGGTTTTTCTGTTAGAAATTCTTTCAATGGCAGAATCTCCACATAAGTTGTCATTATAAGACACAACATTCTTCCCATAAGAAATTTTTTTTTTCCGGATCCAATCTTCTCTCTATTAATCTCTTATCCCTGTTTTGTATGTTCCCAGACCACAGGTGCAATGTCATTAATTCTTTTTCTTATATTAAGATTTTGCCTGAGAATTCCAGCCAAGGGGGGCTTTCAAACTGTAGAAGTACATGTACCACTGACGATTTTCTGTACGTCATCATTGCTATAAGTATTTAGCACTAAAAATACTTGGCTTGCTATTTGCTATTACTGTTTTAGCTAGACTTTCTTTCCGTTTGCAGTCAGTGCCATACTGTTGCATAGAATTAGTTCTGACCGCATATTTCTTTTTAAAATTCTAGTTTATTTTGAACCTTTTTTTTATATAATCTGAAGCTTTCTTTTTTATATTTTGAACCTGTTCTTTTTTTTTTTACACATTTTAAATCTCTTCTTTTTTCTATATTTTGAACCTGATATTATGCTTTCTTTTCTTCTATATTAGGAGGCTTTTCTTTTTCTATTTTTTGAAACTGTTCCTTTTTTATTTTGAAGCTGTTCTTTTTATAGTTAGAACCTGCTCTTTCTTCTATTTTTTGAACGTGTGCTTTTTTCTACATTTTCAACCCGTTATTTCTCCCACGTTTTTAACCTGTTATTTTGTTTTCTACATTTTGAACCTGTTATTTTGTTTTCTACATTTCGAACCTGTTCATTATTCTATATTTTGAATCTAATATTCTGCTTATATATTTTGAAGCTGTTCTTTTCTGTATTTAGAAGTTGTTCTTTTTTCTATATTTTGAAGCTGTTCTTTTGTTACTGTATTTTGAGGCTGTTTTTTTTTCCACCTATATTTTGAAAGTGTTCTTTTTTCTATATTTTGAAGCTGTTGTTTTTTCTATATTTGAAGCTGTTCTCTTTTTCCCATATATTTTGAAGCTTTATTTTTCTATATTTGAGGTTGTTCTCTTTTCCTCGTTTATTTTGAAGCTGTTCTTTTTTCTATGTTTTGAAGCTGTTCTCTTTTTCCTCTATATTTTGAAGCTGTTCTTTTTCCTATATTTTGAGGCTGTTCTCTTTTCCTCGTTTATTTTGAAGCTGTTCTTTTTTCTATATTTTGAGGCTGTTCTCTTTTTCCACTATATTTTGAAGCTGTTCTTTTTTCTATATTTTGAGTCTATTATCTTTTTCCGCTATATTTTGAAGCTGTTCTCTTTTCAATATTTTGAGGCTGTTCTTTTTTGTATGGATGGATGGGTGTATGGGTAGGTGGGTGAATGGATGGATGGATTGGTAGATTGATGGATATATTATTGGATGGATGAATGGATGGATGGATGGATGGACTGATGGATGGATGGATGGACTGATGGATGGATGTATAATTGGATGGATGGATGGATGGGTTTGGGTGATGGATGGATGGATGGATTGATGGATGGATGGATAAATAGATGGTTGGTTGGTTGGTTGATTCACATAAACAACTTCATTCAGGCGAATCCCTCACAAACACACACAAAGCACACACACACATAAAGCACACACACACATACATACGCATAGAAGACTTCCAGTGAAGGAAGCAGAAAGTGGAGAGAGATATCCAACACAACTCGTTGAAGTGAAAATATTCCAGTCTAACCCCGAGTCTTTTGTCCATGCTGTCGTCCTGCACAAAGAAATATAAGCCGTTTCAACCTATTTTCTCAGTGCTACATATTGTAAAAGTTTGAAAACCGCTCTTCCCAGCATTTTTTTCCCCTTCTATTTCAACAACGTAAGCAGAGGGAGATAAATTTGGCCAACACTCTGGTCTCGGCCTTGTCAGAATTAAGCTTCGTGGTTGTCTTGTATATATGGTAATATGCCTAGATAAGAGTAAAACAAGGGATAGCAGGCCACGAGAATAACAGAGTGGGCTTAAAAAAAGAAAACAATGTGTCATTCTATTTTACTGGTTTAATGGCTCAAAGGAAAATAAATGATTAGAGAACGTGTTTTTTTTCCAAGTAGGCTGCCACGTCAAGACAGACAGAGACAGAGACAGGGCAAAAAGTAAAGGTAACTCTGTCGTGTCTTAAAGGCACATAGGGATATGCTGTTAGTGCTCATATTTTCCTTGACCTGTCAGCACACTAAAGGGTGATGTGGTCAGTATCACGCCTGGGGATAGATAAAAGGACTGATTAAATTCAGATACGTTCTTAATGTAGGTGGACACCGAGATGGCGAAGAGGTTTGTAAGCTGGTGTCGCACATGTCGGCCCGGGGTTTAAGTCATTTAAATGTAGAAACAGGGTACCTGGTTCCTTCAGGAGCTGTGGCCAGGCGTAGTGTTAGTCTCATCACCCAAGAAAAACAAAACTGGGCGCTAAAACCATATTCCCAGGTGCCTATATGGCACAATAGCCCTATTTATCAAGTGTCGCGCCTGTTGGTTTTGATAGTCATAACTCCCCACACCTCCTTTTCTTCTGCTGCCTCTATACGTTGTTCTGATATCCTCTTTCCGTGTCATCTTCTCAAGACATCTAGGATTTTATATCTTGGTCTATCTCGACCTCTTTCCCCCTCTAACTTTCCTGCTGTTACGATGTGTTCTAGTTTGCTTTTTTCCCCATGACATATCCTATAAATTTAGACTGTCTTTTCCTGACTGTTGAAATTATTTGCCTTTTCGAATCTGTCTCTCTCAGAATTTCTTCATTTGATTTTCTTCCAGACCATGGCAACCTTTAACATTCCTTCTGAGAAAACACATTTCCCTAGCTTCAGTAATTGTCCAGGCTTTACATCCATAGATCAGAACTGGCATTATGGCAATGATGTGGCAGATAGACTTGCTGGACAGGCTAAATTAAATGGCAGACTGACAATGGACAAGGGAGACATTGCTAGGGCTGTACTGGACAGACTGCCGGAAAATGGAGAGCGATAATGGAAGAACAGAGTGGATCTGAAGAGACTGCTGGAGCTAGGACAGATTAAAGGTGCTGGCAGGAAATCCGAAATGTATGACAGAAAACGCATCGTAAACAACCAATATTTGATAGGAACTATTAGCAAACAAACTCTTGGATGGATGCTGCGGCATGCGCCGGAGCATATATGAGGTCGTCCCGAATCCAGTGAAGCCGGAATCTGAATTTTGAATTTTGAACTTGTTGCATTTGCGCAAACATTTCCTTACACTCAGTGACAGTGATTTGTTGCACAAAATACTTTTCATCTTTTGGAACATTATGATAGCACTATACCAGAGATTAGATATGCTGATGACACAGTATTGCTGTCCACAACACAAGAAGGAATGGAAAAACTAATTATGTCAGTCCGCAAGAACAGCGAAGAGCAGAACCTCTATCTTAATGCAAAGAAAACTAAAGTGATGACAACTGACAAAACAAACAAGGCAACTGAAATATGTATCAATGAAGAAAAACTGGAAGAAGTGGAGAGTTTTGAATATCTTGGATCACTACTAACTAATAATGGAGATACAATGAGGGAAATTAAACGGAGGACATCTATTGCTCTTCAGAAAGTAAAACAAATAAAGAATCTGTGGAGAGGAGCAGACAGAACCACAAAAATAAGATTTTTAAGGGCATGCATCTTTCCTATCGCAACATATGCCTGTGAGACCTGGACACTTAACAAAACAGCTGAGAAGCACATAAATGCCTTTGAATGTAAATGCTATAGAAGAGTTCTCCAGATATCGTGGACACAAAAAAGAACAAATATATCTATACTACAAGAGCTTAATATTGAAGAAGGCTGGCTAGTAAAGAGGATTAAAGAGAGAAAACTTAAATATTTTGGCCACATTAAACGTCATGATAATTTAGAGAAGACCGTATTGGAAGGATACATAATGGGAAAAAGAAAAAGAGGAAGACCAAAACGAAGATGGCTGCAAGACATCGTTGATGATCTGGAAATGGATGCAGCAGCAGCAGGCCATCTTGCTCACAACCGAGAGGCCTACAGGAGTGCTGTTTGGGAGGCAAAGTTCCGCAAGGGACATGCAAAGGAATGAATGAATGATAGCACTAAGTTTCTTAAATGCATGCTGTGGGCAGAAGATAGAGTGAGTCTGAACAGAGAGTCATAAAGTCTGAACAGAGTGTCACAAAGTCTGAACAGGAGTGTCACAAAGTCTGAACAAAACAGAGTGTCACAAAGTCTGAACAAAGTGTCACAAAGTCTGAACAGAGTGTCACAAAGTCTGAACAGAGTGTCACAAAGTCTGAACAAAACAGAGTGTCACAAAGTCTGAACAAAGTGTCACAAAGTCTGAACAGAGTGTCACAAAGTCTGAACTAAGCAAAACGTTCTCCTGGACTGAGTGGTACATATACATGCAGACAAACAGACTAAGAGAGACATTATTAGAAGTACAGATTGACAGATAGAAAGATGGATGTATTTTGAGGATGGTAATTAGTTATACTTAATGTAAACATATTAATATATACTTATATTGTAACAGACAGTGAATAGATAGACATACAGTGAATATATAGACATACTATGAATAGATAGACATGCTGTGAATAAATGGATGGACAGACTGACGGAGAGACGTATGGACGGACATACAGTGAATAGATAGGCATATAGTGAGTAGATAGACATGCAATGAATAGATTAGCATGGAGTGATTACCTAGACAAAATGAATAGATTCATTTCAATTCAAGTGCCATGCTGCGTGGCGTAGGCGATCATTTCTCTCCACATTTCTCTGTCTTTAGACTTGATTATGAGATCCGCCGGTGACTTTCCTCCTAGCCACACTGACAGTCTATCCAGTAACTTCTCTCTCTCTGTCTTCCTCTGTCTCTTCTTCCCTCAGTTTTTCCAATTGTCACAGTGTGTTCCAATTTTTCTCTTCTCAGAAAATGTCCTACAAATCTCGCTTCTCTGCCTCTGATCTTTGCGGTAATTTGCCTTTTAACTCCGGCATCTCTTAAGACTTCTTCGTTGGTTTTCTTAGCTGTCCATGGCACCTTTAACATCCTTCTTATGAACCACATTTCCACATTTATATTTCTCGCTGTATTCATAGACCATGCTTCACATCCATAAAACAAAACTGGCTCGATGTAACATTTAAGTACATTGATATGGATCTGTTGCACAAGATGTTTCTCATTTTCTGGAATGCTGACTTGATCTGAGCACGAGTGAATAGACACGTGCAGTGAATAAATAGACAGGCAGTGAATAGACAGATACACAGATAGATATATAGACGGAGAGAGTTAAAAAAAACAACTGATAGACGGGCAGGCAAGTGCGTAGGTTGGGATTCATACACGTGAGGCAACCCCAACAAACAAAGGTAGATAGATAGATAGATAGATAGATAGATAGATAGATAGATGGATAGATAGATAGATAGATAGATAGATAGATGGGCGGATGGATGGATGGATGGATGGATGGATGGATGGATGGATGGATGGATGGATGGATGGATACCCGGAAAAATAACATCATTTGAACGAAACTTTGTTGGAAATTAATGAGAGCGAGATGATGGCATATTTACAGTTCATCTAGACTCAGTGGTAGGGAAGAATATTTAATCCGCCACCAGAAAGTTGCCAACTCCACATCCGATTCCATATAATACTTCTAAGAGACTATACAACTCCAACTCTATATAGTATTCCAAGAAGACTATAACCAACACTGTGACCAACTCTATGTAGTATTCAAAAAACAAGAATCGGCCATCACCGCCAAACAGCTGCATGGTGTTAACAGGCCGAAGATATGTTACCTGACACGCGTGTTATGAGGAACTGAAGGATCCATGGCCGGCTTTATTATGCTCTAGGCAAGCGCTACCTGCTTGCCGGCTCTAATGGAAGCTATTCTTTGCACAAGGTTGTGCTAGGAGGTTCAGGAATACAAGACCACATCGTAATGCGTGGTTTGTCGGCTAGATACTGGCTTAAAAATCACTTCGGTTTATATTATTGCTCGCCTTCATTAAAGTTGAAAGGGACAAGAACATGGCTTTACGGTGTTTGGAGGACTGGGGGGGGGGGGGGGGGGGAGAGAGAGAGAAGGGGAAGGAAAGCGGAGGTAAAAGTGGAGGAGGGAAGCACGGGTTTCGGGGGGGGGAGAGAGAAGGGGAAGGAAAGCGGAGGTAAAAGTGGGAGGAGGGAAGCACGGGTTTCGGGGGGGGGAGAGAGAAGGGGAAGGAAAGCGGAGGTAAAAGTGGGAGGAGGAAGCACGGGTTTCGGGGGGGGGGGGGGGGGAAGAGAAGGGGAAGGAAAGCGGAGGTAAAAGTGGGAGGAGGAAAGCACGGGTTTCGGCGGGGGGGGGGGCGGTGGGGTATTACCAATCTTGTGGAAAAACCTGTTAAAAACAAAATAAAATTAAGGTGGGGTGAGGCGGGGCTTGTTTGGGAAAAGTCCTTGAGCGAAGCCCGGGGGGGGGGGGGGGGGAAGGGACCTGCTGCAGAAAGCACGAAGACAAGAAACAGTAAATATGTTTTATACGGGGTGTTCAAAATGTTCCTTCGCAATTTCTGACGGTCATCGTAAGAAAAAAGTGTGTAATATTTTGTAGAGAGATTCTCCAAAGTTTTAAGCATACTTTATACAGACTTATTATAAGCCCTTCTTGTATATACCGACATAACGTCAATGCGGTAGTCGAGTTTCCTCCAGGTTTTTGTGTACCATAATCTGGAGTATCAGATGCGATGACGCCCGTGAGTCGCAGCTTCTGAATGTTCAGATTTTGTGGAAATTGATATACGTTTATAGTGTCTTTAATGTACCCCCTCCCTTCCCCCTCCCCCAACCTCCAAGGATTAAAAAAAAACAAAAAACCACAAAGTGTAACTTGATGCGGATGCATTTGTCTTGCTTCGGCGGCATCGATAAAGTGTAAAGGAATTTTTGGAGCACCCTGTATATCGAGAGCAATGCCAAAAGAAAAGTTGGAAAGGAAGGGGGCGATAATCTCGAAAGGAAAACATTTAAAAAGTAAGAAAAAAAAATGTGACACAGCAAGGTTACCAACCCCACCCAGCAGCAGGAAAACGTGGTGCATGGAAAATTTTTTTTTTTTTTAAAGGAGTAGAAATATGTGAAACAAAATGAAAACGAAGGCCGGGTGTCAATAACCTGAATTCACCCCGATCCCAGGGTCAAGGTACGTTATGTAAGAGCCAAATTCAGGCAGAAGTATCTTTTCACATCCTGTGAGATTTTTTTTCTGTGTTTTTTTTACCGTTTTTTTTTTTTTACAATGTATGTCTGTGCTGTTTTTTGGTTCCTTTTGTTGAAAGAGAGGGTTTTTTTTTTTTTTAGTCCTTTCAACAGATCAGGGTTTTTTTTTAGTCCTTTCAACAGATCAGGGTTTTTTTTTAAATAAGAGAGATGGAGAGAGCAATTAGTTAGAGGATGAAGTTGTGGTTTCTATAGATTAGATAGTGGCGATAGATAGTAGTAGTTATAGTAGTAGCATTAGTAGTAGTAGTAGCAGTAGGCGTAGTAGTAGTAGTAGTAGCAGCAGTAGTAGTAGTAGCTGTAGTAGTAGCAGTAGTAGTAGTAGTAGAAGTAGTTATAGTAGTAGCAGTAGGCGTAGTAGTAGTAGTAGTAGGCGTAGTAGTAGTAGTAGTAATAGTAGTAGTATTTGTAGATGCAGTTGTGGTAATTGTAGCAGAGGTACAAACAGAATAGCAGCAGCAGCAGCAGTAGTAGTAGTAGTAGTAGTAGTAGAAGTAGTGGTAGTAGCAATAGTAATAATAATAACAATTGTACTAGTGGTGTAATTAAACGCAGTAGTGATATCAGTGGCTGTCTAGTAGTAGTAGTTGTAGTAGTAGTAGTAGTAGTTGTAGTAGTAGTAGTAGTAACAGTATTAGTAGTAGTTGTAGTAGTAGTAGTAGTAGTAGTAGTTGTTGTTGTTGTAGTAGTAGTAGTAGTAGTAGTAGTAGTATTAATAGAAGTAGTAGTAATAGTAGTAGTAATAGTAGTAGCAGTAATAGTAGTAATAATAGTAGTAGTAGCAGTAGTAGTAGTAGTAGCAGTAATAGTAGTAGTAGTAGTAATAGTTGTTATAGTACAAGCGGTAGTGGTAATAATATACGTAATGAAAGTGGGATACAGAATGGAATATTTTCATTTTCTCCAACAGACATACGTACAATAAATATACGTACAGGTGTTTATATACAAGTTTAGTTCACTGATCACACTAGGACACCCCTTGGAACCAGTACACTTGTACACATCTTTCACCTTACATGAAGTACTCTCCCGTCTTCTCCTAACGTCAGTATTTGGTACATTATACTTCACGTAAGCGTAAAACTAAATACATTGTACACAAACTTCTGCGGAGATTAAACCTTGTATTTCTTACCTGACTTGGCGGGGAGATTTAATCTTTTACACACAAAAAAATGCTCACGTGCTGAACCAAAGTCAAAACTTGGCTGATTCTCCTCCAACCACTTTCGCTGGTTGCTTCTTGCTAAGTTTTCTGATAATATAAACCGGTTATAGTAGACTGACCATCTCCAAAAACTTGGGGTTTTTTTTTTTGGTACTTTAAAGCTGCCAATAGTCTATGAGGACATCTGTAGATCCTTCATTAAACATAAAACAATAATGGAATCCAGATGACGCTAAGATTTTTACTACTCGAGCCAATCCATTTCCTGGTCTATGGATCTCAAGAAATGCTCCCTTTGATCCTCCCCCCTCCAAATGGGGGAAATCCATGGATGACAGGTTAAGAACCAGTTCTCTAGTGTTTTTGTTGACCCGGGAAAAAAATCTCTTGCTAATCTAGCGATATCCTGAACTCCATCTCTCTCTCTCTCTCTCTCTCTCTGTTGAAAATGGGTCACTTTAACCCTAATGTGCACAGACCTGTCTTTCCTGTGAGTGGGTTAGTTTAACCCTAAATGGTGAAAAATTAGTTTGTACACTTAATGGTGAACAGTGAGCTTGTATACATAACGGTGAATAATTAATTTGTACACATGATGGTTAACAATGAGTTTGTACATGTAATGGTGAACAGTGAGAATTTGTACACTTAGTGGTCAACAATGAGAGTTTGTACACTTAATGATGAACAGTGAATTTGTATACATAATGGTGAACAAGGAGTTTGTACACATAATGGTGAACATTAAGAATGTCTACACTTAATAGTCAACAATGAGAGTGTACACATAATGGTGAAAATGAGTTTGTACACTTAATGGTGAACAGTGAGGGTTGGTAAGCATAATGGTGAGAAGTGAGTGTGTACACATAATGGTAAACAATGAGAGCTTGCACACATAATAGTTAACAAAAAAAGTTGGTACACTCAGTATTTACAGTAGCCCATTTTCAAGACGCCGACCTTCTATACCTAATGATTAAAATATGCCAACCTTCAAGAGAGTATGAGCACTTAAGTGTTAAACTAACCCACTTTCAAGAGACTTTGAGCACTTATGTGTACAAACTCATTTTTCAGAGCACTTAAGTGTACAAAATCATTTTTCACCATTAAATGAAGAAATTCTTTTTTTTTCACCATGATGCGTACAAATTCTCTTTACTGAAAGTTGGTTATTTTAACCATCAGGTGTAAACACTCTCTTGTTAACAATGTTAACAACTGATTACTTTAACCGCTAAGTGTACAAATTCTCTTTATTGAAAGTTGGTTATTTTAGCCAGTAATTGTAAAAATTCCCTGTGATGAAAGTTGGTTATCCTAACCCTTAAGCGTGCAAACTCTCTTTGTTGACAGCTGGTTAATTTAAACCTTAAGCGTACAAATTCTCTCTGTTGACAGCTAGCTATCTAACCCTTAAGGGTACAAACTATCTTTGTAGAAAGCTGGTTATTTTAACCCTTAACTATACAAACTCTATTTGTTGACAACTGGTTGTTTTAACCCTTAACCGTACAAACTCCCTTTGTTGACAGCTGGCTATTTTAACCGTTAAGAGTGCAAACTATCTTTGTAGAAAGCTGGTTATTTTAACCCTTAACTGTACAAACTCCTTAACTGTACAAACTCTATTTGCTGACAACTGGTTGTTTTAACCCTTAACCGTACAAACTCTCTTTATTGACAGCTGGCTAGTTTAAACCTTAAGCGTACAAATTCTCTTTGTTGACAGCTGGTTAATTTAAACCTTAAGCGTACAAACTATCTTTGTTGACAGCTGGTTAATTTAAACCTTAAACGTACAAATTCTCTTTGTTGACAACTGGTTATTTAACCCTTAAGGTTACAAACTATCTTTGTAGAAAGCTGGTTATTTTAACCCTTAACTGTACAAACTCTATTCGTTGACAACTGGTTGTTTTAACCCTTAACCGTACAAACTCCCTTTGTTGACAGCTGGCTATTTTAACCGTTAAGAGTGCAAACTATATTTGTAGAGAGCTGGTTATTTTAAGTCACCTTACAAGCTCTCTTTGTTGACAGCTGGTTACATTAACCCTTACGTGAGTAAACCCTCACTGTTCACAGCTGACGACGACGACGACGAAAATAGATCGCAGCCACTTCTTCTCAGCCACACAAGAAAATGTTCCAGAATGCATCTTTACATAGCAAGGCCAGGCCTGGTCAGGTCAGGTCACACTGGGCTTAAGTCGCGGTGACTTTACCGCCTTACAGCTGGCGCCGCGCGAAGCTCCCGCTGCTGGTGTATTTCTGTTCTCGGGAGGTCAAGAGTGCATTATATCATCATCATCAATTCTTGCCATGACTTCTTTCGTTTGATGGCGACAAAAAATCTACACAGTTTATGTTCGCTTTTTTTTTTATACCTCGTGTGGTTCCATTGTTGGTTTCTTAATCTGCCTTTCTTAGATCTGCAGACAGAGCCAAACTTTTTTTATGTTCTTCATTTTCTCTGGAGGCCAGGGGCATAGTTACTTTTTTTAATTCAGACATTATCCCATGTTTGTTAACCTATCTTGTTATATGGAAGTGAATCATGGACAATAGGCAGGTCTGCACAAAAATCATTGGAAGCAGCAGAAATGTAGTTTATTAGAGGAATGTTGCGAATCCCCTGGACAGCAAAAATAACTAATGAAGAATGTATGAGAAGAGCTGAAGAGACAAAAAAACCTTGTCAAAAAGATAAGAGAGAGACAATGTACTTTCATAGGACATGCAATGAGAAGAGGGGGCATTGAAAATATTATAACAACAGGAAAAATAGAAGGAAGAAGATCAAGAGGAAGACCAAGAGAAATGATACTGGACAGTCTGACGGGATGGTGTGAGAGGAGATCACCAACTGAGCTGATGGCATGCATGAAGGATCGTGTACTCTGGAGAAGCATAATAGCCAACGCCAGTCGGCACGGCACATGATGATGATGATGATGTTAACAGAGCTTTATCACATGCTACCCCACGTGTGTGTGTTTGCAGGGGGAGAGGGGGGGGGGTGTGAGAGAAGGGGACAAACAAGCGGGGTGGAGACTCTGTTGACCTTGATATCGAGCTATATTTAGCTCAGGTGTGTTCTCGAGTAGTAGCTGACAGTTCTGTTGCTTTGTGATTATGTGTGTGTGTGTGTATATATAATGTTGCGACAACCAACCAGGCACGAACACGCAAACACACGAACCTGCCGCAACTACGAAGGACAAAAAAAAGAAGAAGTCAACTCCTTAAGCTTGCCAGTGACCCACGTGGGTTCTCTTCTATAGATGATCTCAAGAGACGATTATTTTTAGGCTTTTTTTTTTTTTTCTTCAGTCACAGACTCGCATTCTTACTAGTCACAGACTCACGTTCCTACCAGTCACAGACTCACATTCTCACCAATCACAGACTCACATTCTTACTAGTCACAGACTCACATTTCTACCAGTCACAGACTCACATTCTCACCAATCACAGACTCACATTCTTACTAGTCACAGACTCACATTTCTACCAGTCACAGACTCACATTCTCACCAATCACAGACTCACATTTTTACTAGTCACAGACTCACATTTTTTACTAGTCACAGATTCACATTCTTACTAGTCACAGATTCACATTCTTACTAGTCACAGGCTCACATTCTTACTAGTCACAGACTCACATTCTTACTAGTCACAGACTCGCATTCTTACTAGTCAGGGACTCGCACTCTTACTAGTCACGGACTCACATTCTTACTAGTCACAGACTCGCATTCTTACTAGTCACAGACTCGCATTCTTACTAATCATAAACTCACATTCTTACTAGTCACAGACTCACATTCCTACCAGTCACAGACTCACATTCTCACCAATCACAGACTCACATTCTTACTAGTCACAGACTCACATTCTTACTAGTCACACACTCACTTTCTTACTAGTCACAGACTCACATTCTTACTAGTCACAGACTCACATTCTTACTAGTCACAGACTCGTATTCTTACTAGTCACAGACTCGCATTCTTACTAATCACAGACTCGTATTCTTACTAGTCACAGACTCAAATTATTACTAGTCACAGACTCACATTCCTACCAGTCACAGACTCACATTCTCACCAATCACAGACTCACATTCCTACTAGTCACAGACTCACATTCTTACCAATCACAGACTCACATTCTTACTAGTCACAGACTCACATTCTTACTAATCACAGACTCACATTCCTACTAGTCACAGACTCACATTCCTACTAGTCACAGACTCACATTCCTACTAGTCACAGACTCACATTCTTACCAGTCACAGACTCACATTCTTACCATTCACAGACTCACATTCCTACTAGTCACAGACTCACATTCCTACTAGTCACAGACGCACATTCTTACTAGTCACAGACTCACATTCCTACTAGTCACAGACTCACATTCTTACCAGTCACAGACTCACTTTCTTACTGGTCACAGACTCACATTCTCACTATCATCATGTTTTCCATCATCGCCCGCCCCCCCCCCCACGCCCCTACTTTCTTCCACACCCCCACCCCCGATCCTTTCCAAAGCCAACACGTGAGAGGGTGTCATCGCACACTTTGGGAAACACTGATATAAATGCTTCAGAAAGAACGAATAGACTTTATTTTCCAAAGGCTAAGAATTGATCATGCAGGCCTGTCTAACATTCTGCCCTTCATCAAACAGTTTTCACTCATAATCATAACAACACAATTAAATGATAACAAATAAATAGTAAACTTATCTCTTGTCCATACACTCCACACTCCGATTTATGCAACAGCATGAAATAAACTTGCATTCAAAACTAACAAATTTATATACAAGCAGTATTAACAAAATTACAACAATCAAGCCATCCTTTAAACTACATTAGACTATGTTTAGGGAGGCATGCAGTCCATATCAGACATATGTTGACAATGTTTAAAGTTATAAGAACGAATATTAATTATAAGTTTTACGTGAATTGGTAGGGCATTCCAAAGGTGGGCAGCTGAGTAAAAGAAGCTTTTTTTTTAAACATGTCAAGCCTTGGTTTTGGGAGATTACAACTGCTTAAGCTTTGACTGTGTTTTTGGGTTGGATTTGAACAACGACCACAGATAGGGTGGAGCATTGTGCGGTAGAAATTTATACTTGGCCTTGTTGAAAAGAAATATCTTCTTGAGGGGTAGAATATCAAGATATTTGTCCGTATTTGTAATATGTGCTGCATGTTTGTCATCTATAAGCTTTACTGCTCGTTTTTGAAGTGAGTAAAGTCTTTTCATGTTTGACATGGAACAACCATCCCAGACTATGGAGCAGTAGTCTAAGTGTGTTTGTATCTGTGATATGTAGTATATTTTTCTGGTGTCTATGTGAAGAAAATGTTTAATTTTAGTAAATTATAACCGTCTTACAAGACCTGAAAGAACCTCAGTGGAAACATCACAACAGAGCAGCCATGTAAAATAAGTTTATGAAGTTTAGCTAGCATCTGTGCGCATGCGCGACTGAAGAGCAAGCTTAAAATATAGCTGAACCAGTAAAAATAAAGTGAATTATGGAAATAAAGTACAGAAAGGTCTCAAATAACAGACAGAAATTGGGGTATGTTTAACAAAGAAAGACCAAAAGGTGTTTAACAGAAAGGACAACATTTTGGGTCAGGCGAATTCTAAATGTCAGCTAGAACAAAGGGGACAATTGTGCACCGGAAATCATGTGACGCAAACATTAATCTACCTCACACAATAGAAGAGTGACAGAACCACACAGCGTAAACGCGATCTAAAGAAACCACATGTGATAACAATAAACGATTCACATCTCACATTTGGGACAACCCCCCCCCCCCCCCCCCCCCCCCCGACAAAAAGGGAGACAATTTCTAGGACATGATATGACAAGAGAAGAACTTGTTAATAACAGGAACATTTTAGAGAAAAAAAAAGGGGAAAAAAAGGAGGAAACGAATCTGCTGGATAGATGACTGTATGCATGATTATACAGACTGTGCGCTAAACCTTCTATTTCGGCTCCACTGCTTTTCAGTCTGATTCTTCCCTTGAACTCCTTTTCCGCGACAGAGCATTTCTCTATCTCTCCTTGCAGTCATTCATAACACGTCGTGCCGTACAGCTTTGACGATCATGATGTCTCATCTTTGTGCGATCAGTGATGTTTCCGATCAGTTCACATGCTATTTTCTTTTTTCCATGCCACTTGGTCAGTCCTCTGATATATTCCTCTCCTTTCTTTTTTTTTCCCTTGAATTTTCCAGTAATTAGAGATTTCTATAACTTTTATGTGTTCTCGTGACATGACATTGTTTGGGGCTTTTACTTTGAAATTTAATAGTAATTTATAACTCTTGTCTAAATTGTTTTCGCTCTGGCTCCTCTTATGTTCTGTTGTGCAACACAGATTCCTTTATAAATGGCTCATATCTGTAACTAGACTGTACTGACACTGCTTCTAATTCTGTTGCTCTGACTGTATGTATACGTTCATCATCATCATCAGGTGCCGTGCCGACTGGCGTTGGCTATTATGCTTCTCCAGAGTACCCGATCCTTCATGCAGACCATCAGTTCAGTTGGTGATCTCCTCTCACACCATCCCGTCAGACTGTCCAGTATCATTTCTCTTGGTCTTCCTCTTGATCTTCCTCCTTCTATTTTTCTATGTATACGTTACTTGTTCCAACAAGATGGCCCAAGATGTTAAATTTATGAGAGTCCGTTTTAGTTTGAAGAATTTTAATACTATATTATCATCTTGATTGAAATGTTTATCTTATCTATCTGCCTGCCTGCCTGCCTGCCTGTCTGCCTGCCTGTCTGTCTGTCTGATGAGACAAAAGTTAATATCTCAGACACAGATACTTCCAAGTCACAGCTAAGTGATCTCAGCTTCGTCTACTACTTTTTTTGTCTGTTCTTACTTGTTGTATGTCATTCATGTGATTTTATATTTCATCTTCTTCCACTGATTCTTTGTCCTGTATGCTTTTGTGTGATTAAGTTGTAAACCGAAACGTAAAACTGTGTTCCCGCTAGCTAGTAAAGCTGTTCCTACTTTTGTTCTTAAGTAGTTTAGCAAATAGTTCATTGTCTTTCATGATTTCTCTCTCTCTCTCCCCTCTCAAGATGTGTCCTTCCCAGCCTGGACGAACATCCTGAACGAGAACGTAACCTGTGGCAAACATTCCCCGGGCAAGTTTGTTGCACCTACTTACACCTGCACCGATTTACGGTAAACATTATATTAGTTGATGTATTGATAGATGTTTATGTCTGAAATTAGAGGTCTGTAGAGCAGCCTAGTGCGGAGAATGTGGGCCAAAAAGGTCACCTAAATTTCTTTTTTATTATTTGAATGAAATATACGCAGCTAATTGAAACTCATTTTCAGTTTTCTTCGCAGCTCTATTCACGTTAAATGCAGGTTTGTAACCGCTTTACTGGATTCATTTAGAAAAATGTCCTCTGCCGGACCCTTTAGCTAGCTATGCACGGCCTCTTTTATCTCTTAGTCCATACTGAGCTTTTTCTCACCCAGCACGTCCTTGAGGGGCTCAAACACAAGAAATTCATACGGTGCGTGGTCGGGTGAATATGTTGGATGTGGAAGACACACCATTGAGCTGCTGCACGTGCTGTCTGAGGCCATGCGTTATCATGCTGTAATAACACACCAAAACTGAGCAGACTGAGACGTTTTGACCTGATTGCAGGTTTAGAGTGGTTCTCAGGCATGTCACGGTGTGCCTCGCGGTTATTAGTGATGGTTCTTCCGGGTATGCTTTGTTTCAGGACTGGGGCTTTACAATCCTCTACAGAGAATAAAGGGCCTGAAACCAGGTCTCAAGAAAAGAACATGGACTGAATTTTTTTTTTTTTGGGGGGGGGGAGGGTACCACAGGGAACATCAGCTCCTGACGAAGTGATTTACGGGATCGACCTATTTCCTTGTCTAGATGGCTTGGAAATTTGAAACTAAAAGAAGAAGAAGAAGAAGAAGAATTGGAGGAGGAGAGGAGGAGGAGAAGAAAGTAGAGGAGGGTGGCCTTAAAAAATAAATTCAATATTGAATAAAACAATTAAACAAAAATGAACCACGCTCTGCAATCATTTTTATTTGTTTGTGTTTGTGTTTGTATGTGTATTTATTTGTATGTTTGTATGTGTTTATCTATAACTTTCTGAAGCAGTCACAGGTATGCTTTCTCTTTCTTATCTTATATCTTATACCCTTCCCCTGCCGTTAAACGTCACATAGGGCTCGCAAAGTAGTTCGCCAATTTTTCCTGTCTTCAGCGAGTCTTTCAACCTCATCAAAGGATTTTATGTCTGTTAATTTGGCCTCTCTTAATAATGTCCTCTTCAGAGTTTCACGCGGTCTGCCTCTTTTTCTTTGGCCTGTTGTGTTCCACTTGATAGCTTGTTTTGGGATTCTCTGATCATTTCTTCTCATCAAGTGACCAAGTGTTTCAAGTGCATCAAGTGCTTTCTGCTGACATGCCATACCTTTTCCCATTTTCGTTTGCTTTGCGGGTCGTGTACACAATAGCATGACGGCCATCACCTCTAACAATCCAATCACCCTGCAGATACCACCGAATCAGCTTCAAAGACCCCCCCACCAAATCAATCATAATATTTGCTTATGCCAGCCGTTGTGTGATCTTTTACAGCGTCAACGGTCGCAGGATGGCCTACGGCTACTATTCTGGTTGGGCTGTGGGACAGGAAGACCAGCGTTGCCAGGAGACCTCTGGCGTCCATGAATTCGCGCAGTTATGCCTCTTGTTGCTAAGGTCAATAAATGTAGAAAAACTCGGATTCAAAGCAGCTTATGTAAGTGTGGATCTTTTTTTTTTTCTTTTTACTCGTTGTCTTGTATCTCCCTGGAACTGGAAACTAGTTTTTAACGTCTGCCATAGTCAAGGTCGTTGCATTAGTTTTAGTTAGAAGAGCAGAAATAACAACAGTTTAAAAGTAACAGTAATAGAAGTAGTAGTAGTGGTTGCATTAGTGCTAGTTACAAGCGCGGTAATAACAGTAGTGTAAATCTAACAATAGCAGTAGTAGTGGTAGCAGCAGCAGCAACAGCAATAGTAGTAGCGGCAGGAACAGTAGTAGTAGTAGTAGTAGTAGTAGTAGTAGTAGTAGTAGTAGTGACAGTAGTATTTGTTAGTAGTAGTAGTAGTAGTAGTAGTGGTTAGTAGTAATAGTAGTAGCAGTAGTAGCAGTAGTAGTAGTTAGTAGTAGTAGTAGTGGTAGTAGTTGTAGTAGTATCAGTAGCAGTATCAGTAGCAATATTAGTAGTAGTAGTAGCGGTAGTAGTAGTAGTAGTAGTAGAAGTAATAGTAGTAGTTATAGTTAGTAGTAGTAGCAGTATCAGTAGAAGTAGTAGTAGTAGCCGGTGCATTAATGATAGTTACAGGAGCGGGAATAAATATTAGTTTTAAATCTAACAGTAGTAGTAGTAGCAGTAGTAGTTGTTAATAGTAGTAGTTAGTAGTAGTAGTAGTAGTAGTAGTAGCAGTATCAGTAGTAGTAGTAGTAGTAGTAGTAGTAGTAGTAGTACATAAGTAAAAGCAGAGCCTCCAAGAGAATGTTTTAAAAGCCGGCGTAGAATTTGTCTCCCCTGTTTTAAGTGAGGACCTGGAAGGCTTCTTGTGTTAAAAGTGAGGGATTGGAGGGCTTCCCTGTTTTAAATGAGGACCCGGAAGGGTTCTTCTGTTAAAAGTTAGGGATTGGAGGGATTCTTCTGTTAAAAGCGAGGGATTGGAGGGCTTCCCTGTTTTAATTGAGGACCCAGAAGGCATCTTCTGTTAAAGGTGACGAATTGAAGGGCTTCCTCTGTGGGGGGGGGGGGGGGGGGCATTTCGTGGTTGAGCACAGAATAGCTAATCTATTGGGTAAGGATGGAGGGTAAGGATGGAGGGTAAGGATGGAGGGTAAGGATGGAGGGTAAGGATGGAGGGTAAGGATGGAGGGTAAGGATGGAGGGTAGGGAATGGTATTGCACCATCTTACATAATCCTCAATGGGGCCCCGGAAATGTGCACCTGGCTCCTTCAGGAGCTGTGGAATGAAAGTGGACCCGCCTTGATGCTGACCACATCAGCATCTAGCGTGCTGACAGGTGAAGGGAAATATGGGCACTAACACAAAATCTCCTAAGTGCCCCATGGCATAATAGAGTTAACTTTATTTTTGAAATGTATCTGTCTACAAACATTTGGTTTCCACGTACATTTTATGCCTGTTGGTCTAGCAAGGAATATTTTTCCTTCTCATCCTCCCAGGTACCAAAATCAACATGTGCCTACCTCAACGAAACACGAAAACTGCTGAAGAAGGCATCGCCTACGCAGTTCATTTGGACGGACTTCAAACCTGGCTGGGGTTGGACCGAAACCATCCAGTGTATGACAGACGTAGCTAATGTTTTATAGGATATGTGAGGGTTACTTTTCATTAAACAATTTCTAACGTCGTAGGACTCCTCTGTTATATGACCCTGCTGTTATATACGATTGTTAACTGTTTGACACAATTCGTTTAACGCCAAATGATACTGGAGAAAAATATGTTATCTGTGTCAAGGAGGTTTTAAAATGTTTTTATCGGTGATTGATTTTGCTTATTTGTTAAGGATGCTTTAAGATGTTTTTATCGGTGATTGATTTGTGTTTATTTGTTTAGAATATCATTCTCAGAATTTTAATGTGAGATTTTTTTTTTGTTACAGTTGAAAGTGTAAATATCTAAACCACGGGTTTACAGTTGGATTGGGAGTGAATTGCTGTGGCTTAATTGAACATGGGGGAATTATAGAAGCAGCAGTCTTCTAGGTAAGGCTCTATCACTCTGAAAGCTCCGCCTGTTTAGCCTGTCTACGGGAGAGCAAACAGTAGCCTTGCTCATATCCCTGAGATTACTAAATCAGCGGGTAGCCACGGTTCACAAACCGTGAAGTCCTATCTCTTTAGTCTGTCTACGGGAGAGCAAACAGTAACCTTGCTCATATCCCTGAGATTACTAAATCAGCGGGCAGCCACGATCCACAAACCGTGAAGTCCTATCTCTTTAGTCTGTCTACCGGAATGTAACCAGTAGCTTGAATCAAGACCTAGAGTTTACTAAAACAGAAGTTTTATAAACATCCTGAGCCACCATAAAGACTCGCGCCGTTATCCTGCCTACAGGGCAGCAACAAATGAGGCTGGGAACACCTTAAAGCAGAAGTAATAGACTTTTGGCCCTGAGACCAAGGCCCGTTACTCTTTATAAATCTCATCCTTCTGTCTAGCAATTGGTGACGCCATTTATGGGTGTACAACTGAATATCGGATAGAGTCTACCAGCTTTGTGTGACAGTTCTTACCGAGGTAGTGTGACAGGCTCTTTAGATTCAACCAGTTTTTTTTTGTGACAGCTCTTACCGATGTTGTGTGACACTCTTTAGATTCTACCCGTTTTGTCTGACAATTCTTATCGAGGTTGTGTGACAGGCTCTTTAGATTCTACCAGTTTTGTCTGACAGTTGTTACTGATGTTGTGTGACAGTCTTTTTAGATTCAACCAGTTTTGTGTGACAGTTCTTATCGAGGTTGTGTGACAGGCTCTTTAGATTCTACCAGTTTTGTCTGACAGTTGTTACCGATGTTGTGTGGACAGGCGCTTTAGATTCTACCAGTTTTGTGTGACAGTTCTTACTGAAGTTGTGTGACAAACTCTTCGTCTGTAAACTGGCGTGTGACCGCTTGACCGATAAATATTACTAAATTTATATCAAAATTATTGCAGTCACATACCGTCACATCTCTGTGACTAGCTCAATATTTAGCAGTGGCTGAGTTTGTCTGGGATCAGAAAAGTGTAAATTTTTTTCGGCATTTAATTTTGATTTTTGTTAAATCTTGAAAAGGCAGACTTTTTTTCAACAGTATCTGGTGTGGTAACTTCTGAATAAAATAAGACGATTCACAGATTTCGTCAAAACCTTCTTTTTCTTCTTCTTTATCTATCATCTTCTTCTTTGAGTAACTGCTGAACTGAGATCAGCATCTTTCCGAGCCACTAAGACTCACTACTGCAGACAGGACACGTCTCCATTCCCATTTGTTTTCTTCTTCTATGTTGTCTCGGTTTACCTCTTGGTCTATCCCCTCTCGTCACTTCTGTATAGGCCGTCTTTGTTTGTCTATTCTCCTCCATTCTCTCTAAATGTATGAACTACCTAAGTCTGTCCTTTTTTCATAATGGCTGTTATAAACGGTAGATTTTTGTCAAAACCTGCTGTTTTGATTTTTTTTTCCCTAATTGACTTTCCATGATGATGTTTCTCGAAGTTTTTACATTCTTCTCTTCATAATCTGTAGCATCGTTTGCTTTAAGTTAACAAGAGGACGTGTGTCAGACATTAACTGCAAATCAAGGGATGGAACCATCGAAATTTACATGAAAAAAATCGAGGGCAAGATATACTTTTAATTGTTGTGTCCCTTTAACCGCGATTGCTTTTTAAAGTCATCTTCGTATATTATTACAAAGACCTTGCTGAGATATAAATTAATGTGACAGCAAAAAGTGGCTGCATGGTCTGTGACAAGTTTATGACAATGAATGTTAATATAGGGCTGGAGATCTGTACATTTCTAATGTGACAGTTCAGTCAGTCAGTCATTTGTATATCCATTGCGGAACTTTGCCTCCCTAACAGGCCTCTTGGTTGTAAGCAAGATGCCCTGTTGCTTATGCATCCATTCGCAGATTATCAACGATGTCTTGCAGCCATCTTTGCCTTGCTCTTCCTCTCTTTTTTCCCCATTATGTACCCTTCCAAGGCTGTCTTCTCTAATGTGACAGTTATTAGTAACTAAAATTGATATGAGGAGTAAAGCTGAGGATGGAGATGGTGAATATAATGTCCTGGGCTGATTTTAAGAAATGGCTTCCCTTGAAGACATCATCATGTGACATATCCGTTCCAGAACCTTGTCACTCTCACAGCCTCCCTGAATGCAATGCGGCCTTGAACAAAGTTGACCGGCGTCTCGCAGTGACACATCCAGGCTTCCCATGATGTCCCGAGTCCACCTGCCACGAGGTTGTCCCTTTTTCTCTTTTGCCGGGGCACTTATGCCTTCTACTACCAACCTCTCCAAGCTACTGTGTCTCTTGATGTGGCCGAAGTATCTCAGATTTCTAATGGTGTTAATGAGCCAGTTTTCTGCGACGTTTAATCCCATCAGCATCTCTTTATTTGATTTCCTTTCTATCCATGATATTCTAAATGCCCCTTCTGTAACATTTCTTCTCAAATGCTGTTTGAAAACAATGAAACACAAAAAAAGTTCACTTCACATCTAAGGGTGAGTGAAATTTTTCCTATTTTTTTTTAACTCAAGAAAATGGCGTCTGTGATATATTGCTTCCGTAGCACGTGCATCCTCCTGGGTTGAGACATGGATATTCCTTTATGTTTCTTTTATTTCACATGCAAAGTGCGTTGAGCACCGTTGTTCTCCCTGCGTCAGTCATAATTCTTTGTTCTAAAACTTTACTTACTTGATTTGAGATTGTTTTGTTTCAACCTGCAGCAATTTTTGTTTCGAATTAAGCTTTTTAAAATGATCTTTTACACAGCCGTATCTTGCCTCTACTGACCAAATATATACATTTTACATAACAAAGCTATCATCAAGCAAGGGAGGTAATCATTCAAAAAATGTATGACAGAACGCGAGGTCGAGTCAGAAAGCCTTTTCATATAAGAAAGCGAGTCATAAAGTAACAACAGTTAAGGAAACGTAAGCACTGAAAAGATTACGAAAAGACCCCGGCGCTCACTTCATATATTTTTAATGGTTATGCCCTTTGATTTGAAATTCCTTTATAAAGTGTCCCCATTTTTTTTAAAATGGTTATTTTTATGGTTATTTCCCTTCGTTAAAAGTTACTTTTCTTTTTACATCCTCTCCCATATAATGTCTTCACTTGCTACGTTATCGGTCATATATAATTCTAGAATCAAATTATATTCCATGGGTTTTAATTTTTTAAAAGATATTTTTTCTTTGTAATATTTTATTCTGACAAAAATTACTTAGCACTGTCATTTTAAACCATGCTGCATTTTCCTAATATATTTCTTATAATTTTGATTATTCTTTGAATATTAATTTTCGGAAAGATCAACAATGTCTGATTATGTATTTCCTGCGTTTATTTCTTCCCTTGGCCGCGTCCAACTTCTCTCTAGATTTACGTATGATAAAATGAAACTAAGTGTAAATAATTACTTTTAGTGATGGTTTCAGGATGAAGTTACAATTATTTTCAGCGCGTTTTCTTTAAAATGTGTTACTTATGACTGATGGATTAACAGTGACAGAAAGGAAGATAAAGGAGAATTTTAACAGACACCTTAATGTAGAAAAAAAAATGTGGCAATATTGGTTTTCCATAACTTCAGCGACTTATGGGTTTCTACGCCAGTGGCTGGAAATTATGAAAAACCAAAATTGCCAAAGTTCCATGAATCATTTAACTTTTTATAAATATTCATTTTCAAGTGGGGTGTGTCTATATGGGCCACACAAGGCTATTGTGACACACAGGTTTGTGTCACTTTGCGTGGGTCTTTTTTTTGGAACATCATTACTTTTACACGTTGAAAAGTGTATGACAACTTATGTGCAAAATATTAACTATTAAGACTTCTACTTTAGTGAACTCTATAGTCTTGGATTCAAGACTCGTTGTTTATGGATGTAGTGATACAGCTCCAGGTATCACTAATCTATTGAGGCTTTATTTTTTTGCGTAAGCCCAGGGCTTCTCGTCATTCAGGCTTTCTCTGGTACCTTCACATTTAGTCACGTCACAGTAGAGAAAGTTTTTTTTTTTTTTTAAATTCATAGTTCTCAGAAATGAAGGGGGCTACTTTCTGGGGTGGCGACCCGGATGGATGAGTGGCTAGGCGTCCGGACTATCAATCCGGTGATACTGGGTTCAACTCCCAGCCGTGGGGTATTTTTTTTCCTCTGGTACACACCAAACTGGGTCGACCTAGCCTCTAAAAATGGCTACCAGAGAATTCGGGGAAGGTAAATGCGGTCAGGCTACTGACAACATCACACTTTCATGTGCCGAAGGTCTAGGAAATACTGGCCTACCGTACCCCCAATATGCTTTACTAACATGGAGGCGGGGATTTTACCTTTCACTTACTTGCTCAAGGGGATAAAGGGGCTTCGAAGGTCCTTTTGAGTGGACACGTTCATGGGCCCTACTAACGGATGTGTCTTTTCTCCTGCTTTTATTAGTACGCATTCTTTTCCTTATATTATGTTATATTCATATTGTGTGTCTGAGTGGCGAAGTGGTTAGTGCACTGGTCTTTCATGGCGAAGGTCGGGGGTTCGAATCCGGCCGGCGGCACCCCAGTCACCCAGCTGTAGAAGTGGGTACCCGACTTCTTCTGGAGTTGGGGACGGAAAAGGCAGCCAGGCGTGTTACTGACCATATCACCCTCTAGTGTGCTGACAGGTCAAGGAAAATATGGGCACTAACACCATATCCCTATGTGCCTCTAAGGCATGACAGGGTTACCTTTACTTTTATATTCATATTATATTGTATGTTATTATATTAATGTATGTAATGAAGTTCGTCTGTTGTCTTATAAATAACATTTTATTCATTCACGAAGGCACATACGAACAAATCTTTTCATTTTATTTCGTCCTATGTATTTCTAGTCATAAAAGTTGCCTTCCTTTTCTTGTTCATCTAGTAGATCTTTGAAAACAAAAATATTCAGTATTCTCTGTCTCTTTCACTCTCTTTCACCTTGAGTTTTCCAGTGAATGTCTGTCTTAGATCTTAAACCAGGGTGATTATCTCCTTTCCTTCTTTTTCTTGATTTCAGTTTTTATATTCCGAAATAGTTTTTGTTTGTGACTGGTTTATTATATTATATCTTGTAAAGCCATATCTTGCCTCCACTATTCCTGTTTTCCTTGTTACACTTTGCCTTATACCTCAAGTCTGATGGCTACTGGTCAAAGACATGGCTGTTGCGAACAGTAAAACAAATATAAATGGCGATAATTCCCATAAGCACTTTAGCATTCGCTACATTTCCAAAGTTGGATAATTTTGTAATGTGTTTTCAAGGGGAGACAACAGGGAGGAAAAAAATCAAGTGGTTAACTTCCCGGTGAAATTGTTTATTACGGTGTTGGCTTAAAAATTTTTGTTTTAAAAAATATTTACACGATATATCAAGTTATATAGGGCATGCAAGTGTAAATATGTTTATTATGTACGTGTATGACAGATTTCATACGAAAGGCACGATATAAATATTCTAAGAGTGTTAACTCTTGAAACTTGCTTTATTAATTGTGTATAAATTAATGCCCCTTTCATTTGAACAGTTCTCTACGACCATTTACTGTTCAGCACATCGGGACATCTGTCATTGTTCTCGGCCTTTTGGCTAGGATCAAAGTGTGGCTCTGCGCTCTGTAGTATCTACACTTTGATCGTTTATTTTGGAACAAACGAGATACCTGAGGTCTGCCCTGCACATTGAATACCGGGGGCATGGTCCACATCTCGTTACGGGTGGACCCGGTTTGCAGTACCACCGGGTCACATCTACATTTAAGTACTTTTAATTAAACAAAAAAATGAAACCAGATAAGATTATGTTAACGAGACCAGGGTCAGTAAAGGACGTCTAAATTCCATCCATGCCCTGCTTCCTGTAACAGGTCCGTCGCTGTGCCACTTCGTTCAGGCAAATGGTTAAGAAACGGGCGTTCAGGAAGTTACGACAAACTATGTACCTCAGTCCCTATCACATTTCTTCCTGCGTTACAAGATCTTCATCGCAGTACGAGCTACGGAAAGACATCCTGCCCCTCCCCCCCCCTCCCCTCGAAAGTTAGACTGTGCAGAGAGTTCATACAACAACGACAAGGATGGCAAAATAAAGGGAAAAGAAATGACAATCAGTCTTTCAGACCCCACAACTATTGTCTTATCTTAACATTGTGAATTCAAGAAAGTATACAAAATCTGCTGTTTCTCCAAAACAGAATTCACAGTAATGCTGAAAATTAACTCGAATGAATGGGATGAAAGAGATGAAAGAGTTAATAAATTTCATTCCATGAATAATAATTGCTTGGAGAGTAATGGAAATGAAGGCCGCAAAATGGCTGGTGGACTAGCCTCTCATGGCGAAGGTTGGTAATTTGAATCGGGCTGGCGGTGCCCCAGTCACCCTAGCTGTAGATATCAGCATTTGGCGGTGCCCCAGTCACCCTAGCTGTAGATATCAGCATTTGGCGGTGCCCCAGTCACCCTAGCTGTAGATATCAGCACCTGGCAGTGCCCCAGCCACCCTAGCTGTAGATATCAGCATTTGGCGGTGCCCCAGCCACCCTAGCTGTAGATATCAGCACCTGGCAGTGCCCCAGTCACCCTAGCTGTAGATATCAGCATTTGGCGGTGCCCCAGCCACCCTAGCTGTAGATATCAGCACCTGGCAGTGCCCCAGTCACCCTAGCTGTAGATATCAGCACCTGGCAGTGCCCCAGTCACCCTAGCTGTAGATATCAGCACCTGGCAGTGCCCCAGTCACCCTAGCTGTAGATATCAGCACCTGGCAGTGCCCCAGCCACCCTAGCTGTAGATATCAGCATTTGGCGGTGCCCCAGTCACCCTAGCTGTAGATATCAGCACCTGGCAGTGCCCCAGCCACCCTAGCTGTAGATATCAGCACCTGGCAGTGTCCCAGCCACCCTAGCTGTAGATATCAGCGCCTGGCAGTAGCCACCCTAGCTGTAGATATCAGCATTTGGCGGTGCCCCAGTCACCCTAGCTGTAGATATCAGCATTTGGCGGTAAACAAAAATATTCAGTATCTCTGTCTCTTTCACTCTCTTTCACCTTGAGTTTTCCAGTGAATGTCTGTCTTAGATCTTAAACCAGGGTGATTATCTCCTTTCCTTCTTTTTCTTGATTTCAGTTTTTATATTCCGAAATAGTTTTTGTTTGTGACTGGTTTATTATATTATATCTTGTAAAGCCATATCTTGCCTCCACTATTCCTGTTTTCCTTGTTACACTTTGCCTTATACCTCAAGTCTGATGGCTACTGGTCAAAGACATGGCTGTTGCGAACAGTAAAACAAATATAAATGGCGATAATTCCCATAAGCACTTTAGCATTCGCTACATTTCCAAAGTTGGATAATTTTGTAATGTGTTTTCAAGGGGAGACAACAGGGAGGAAAAAAATCAAGTGGTTAACTTCCCGGTGAAATTGTTTATTACGGTGTTGGCTTAAAAAATTTTGTTTTAAAAAATATTTACACGATATATCAAGTTATATAGGGCATGCAAGTGTAAATATGTTTATTATGTACGTGTATGACAGATTTCATACGAAGAGCACGTTATAAATATTCTAAGAGTGGTAACTCTTGAAACTTGCTTTATTAATTGTATATAAATTAATGCCCCTTTCATTTGAACAGTTCTCTACGACCATTTACTGTTCAGGACATCGGGACATCTGTCATTGTTCTCGGCCTTTTGGCTAGGATCAAAGTGTGGTTCTGCGCTCTGTAGTATCTACACTTTGATCGTTTATTTTGGAACAAACGAGATACCTGAGGTCTACCCTGCACATTGAATACCGGGGGCATGGTCCACATCTCGTTACGGGTGAACCCGGTTTGCAGTACCACCGGGTCACATCTACATTTAAGTACTTTTAATTAAACAAAAAATGAAACCGGATAAGATTATGTTAACGAGACCAGGGTCAGTAAAGGACGTCTAAATTCCATCCATGCCCTGCTTCCTGTAACAGGTCCGTCGCTGTGCCACTTCGTTCAGGCAAATGGTTAAGAAACCGGAGTTCAGGAAGTTACGACAAACTATGTACCTCAGTCCCTATCACATTTCTTCCTGCGTTACAAGATCTTCATCGCAGTACGAGCTACGGAAAGACATCCTGCCCCTCCCCCCCCCCCCTCCCCTCGAAAGTTAGACTGTGCAGAGAGTTCATACAACAACGACAAGGATGGCAAAATAAAGGGAAAAGAAATAACAATCAGTCTTTCAGACCCCACAACTATTGTCTTATCTTAACATTGTGAATTCAAGAAAGTATACAAAATCTGCTGTTTCTCCAAAACAGAATTCACAGTAATGCTGAAAATTAACTCGAATGAATGGGATGAAAGAGATGAAAGAGTTAATAAATTTCATTCCATGAATAATAATTGCTTGGAGAGTAATGGAAATGAAGGCCGCAAAATGGCTGGTGGACTAGCCTCTCATGGCGAAGGTTGGTAATTTGAATCGGGCTGGCGGTGCCCCAGTCACCCTATCTGTAGATATCAGCACCTGGCAGTAGTCACCCTATCTGTAGATATCAGCACCTGGCAGTAGTCACCCTAGCTGTAGATATCAGCACCTGGCAGTAGTCACCCTAGCTGTAGATATCAGCACCTGGCAGTAGTCACCCTATCTGTAGATATCAGCACCTGGCAGTAGTCACCCTATCTGTAGATATCAGCACCTGGCAGTAGTCACCCTAGCTGTAGATATCAGCACCTGGCAGTAGTCACCCTAGCTGTAGATATCAGCACCTGGCAGTAGTCACCCTATCTGTAGATATCAGCACCTGGCAGTAGTCACCCTAGCTGTAGATATCAGCACCTGGCAGTAGTCACCCTAGCTGTAGATATCAGCACCTGGCAGTAGTCACCCTAGCTGTAGATATCAGCACCTGGCAGTAGTCACCCTAGCTGTAGATATCAGCACCTGGCAGTAGTCACCCTAGCTGTAGATATCAGCACCTGGCGGTGCCCCAGCCACCCTAGCTGTAGATATCAGCGCCTGGCTTCTTCTGTAAAGTAAGAGAGCACAGTTTTGTAGCACGAGTATTAGACCTCGATAACAAAAACGTAGACAAAGCATTTTTAGGCGTAAAAGAAAGAAACATCACAAGAGAATTACCTGGGATTCGAACAACCTGTTGTACGCTGTTCTCTCGTGGCTAGACGGCTGCTCGTCCTACCGGAGTCCGCGGTTTGAATCCCAGGCAAGTCTCTTGCGATTTGTTTTCTTTCTCTCGTGTCTAAAAGTGCCTTGTCTACGATTTTTTCGAGGTCTAATCCTACAAAACTGTGTTATTTTACTTCACTGTACGAAAGCCTCGTTGTTTCCTATTAAAAAAAAAAGTTCCTCCCTTCTTCTGGAGCTGGGGAATGGAAAGGCAACCAGGTGTGATGCTAGCCACATCATCCTCTAGTGTTCTGACAGGTCAAGAATAATGTGGACGTGGCACAACAGGGCTGAGAAGAAAAAAAAAAAAAGGAAGGAAAGGAAGTGCTTGTACTACGAAGGGGCCCCTACCTCTGCGTTCTTTCTCTGATGGCCAGCCCAGTTTCATACACGGACTTTACTGTGGTCTCAAGAGCTGGTAGATTGCAAAATAGCTATTCATAAAGAGGTACTGGGGTGGAGCCACAGTGTAGACCTGATATGTAGCAAGCGCTCATCATTCTTCTAACACGTTCGACCATCTTTTGGTCAGCTGTCACAAGAGCATATAACTTTCAGTTATCGGAACGCCAAGCTTTGAGAAAAAAAAACGTGTTTTTAAGACACTTATAGTATTCAGTTTAACCTTCTGGGGACAAACGCCATAGCCTCAGTGTTCTATTTAGGTTACATAAGACAGGATGCTCATAAAGTCCGTACCCGATTAAGAAAAATCACTTCTTAACTCTTTTCGCTCCTGAATTATTGTACACCATGTGCTAGAGTCAATTTCTCTGAGAAGATTTGGGTGGAATGAAAACAGAAGAAAGCCACTCTATAGCTCGTATGGGCAATCCTTGGCCAGTGGGTGATATACGGCCCGAGACAACAATTTTTGTAACTCGCGGCTAATCTATGTAGTTTCTTTAAAAAAAAACATATACTTTGCTGGAAGACTTACCAATATTGATTTTATATCGTAGAATTACAATAATCTGGATTGATGAGTCTGTGTAGTACAATGCATTAAATTTAATTATGGAACTTTAAGGACTCTAAGGTTCGTAAATAATTTTTTAAAGCTGTGTATGAAGATGGAAGGGGCTTTGCTGCAATATAATAAAATGTTTGCCAATGCCTGCTGTATAGTTTAAAAATAGCGTCTCCATTTATAAATAGGTGTGTGTGTTTTGATAGACTATGAGTAAATATCGTTAATGAGAGTTGATTCGCATAGGCGTGCAAGATTGCCAACTCTGGGCACCTTGTTTTGAAGTGAAAGAGTTGACAGCTATGCTAGATACAAACATGAACGTTAACAACTATGCTAGATACAAACATGAACGTTAACAACTATGCTAGATACAAACATGAACGTTAACAACTATGCTAGACACAAACATGAACGTTAACAACTATGCTAGATACAAACATGAACGTTAACAACTATGCTAGATACAAACATGAACGTTAACAACTATGCTAGATACAAACATGAACGTTAACAACTATGCTAGACACAAACATGAACGTTAACAACTATGCTAGACACAAACATGAACGTTAACAACTAAGCTAGACACAAACATGAACGTTAACAACTATGCTAGACACAAACATGAACAACAACAACTATGCTAGACACAAACATGAACGTTAACAACTATGCTAGACACAAACATGAACGTTAACAACTATGCTAGATACAAACATGAACGTTAACAACTATGCTAGACACAAACATGAACAACAACTATGCTAGACACAAACATGAACAACAACTATGCTAGACACAAACATGAACGTTAACAACTATGCTAGATACAAACATGAACGTTAACAACTATGCTAGACACAAACATGAACGTTAACAACTATGCTAGACACAAACATGAACAACAACTATGCCAGATACAAACATGAACGTTAACAACTATGCTAGACACAAACATGAACGTTAACAACTATGCTAGATACAAACATGAACGTTAACAACTATGCTAGACACAAACATGAACGTTAACAACTATGCTAGATACAAACATGAACGTTAACAACTATGCTAGATACAAACATGAACGTTAACAACTATGCTAGACACAAACATGAACGTTAACAACTATGCTAGACACAAACGTGAACGTTAACAACTATGCTAGACACAAACGTGAACGTTAACAACTATGCTAGACACAAACATGAACGGTGCCCCAGCCACCCTAGCTGTAGATATCAGCACCTGGCGGTGCCCCAGCCACCCTATCTATAGATATCAGCACCTGACGGTGCCCCAGCCACCCTAGCTGTAGATATCAGCACCTGGCAGTGACCCAGCCACCCTAGCTGTAGATATCAGCACCCGGCGGTGTCCCAGCCACCCTAGCTGTAGATATCAGCACCTGACGGTGCCCCAGTCACCCTAGCTGTAGATATCAGCACCTGGCAGTGCCCCAGCCACCCTATCTGTAGATATCAGCACCTGGCGGTGCCCCAGCCACCCTAGCTGTAGATATCAGCACCTGGCGGTGCCCCAGCCACCCTAGCTGTAGATATCAGCACCTGGCGGTGCCCCAGCCACCCTAGCTGTAGATATCAGCACCCGGCGGTGCCCCAGCCACCCTAGCTGTAGATATCAGCACCTGGCGGTGCCCCAGTCACCTTAGCTGTAGATATCAGCACCTGACGGTGCCCCAGCCACCCTAGCTGTAGATATCAGCACCTGGCTTCTTCTGTAAAGTAAGAGAGCACAGTTTTGTAGCACGAGTATTAGACCTCGATAACAAAAACGTAGACAAAGCATTTTTAGGCGTAAAAGAAAGAAACATCACAACAGAATTACCTGGGATTCGAACAACCTGTTGTACGCTGTTCTCTCGTGGCTAGACGGCTGCTCGTCCTACCGGAGTCCGCGGTTTGAATCCCAGGCAAGTCTCTTGTGATTTGTTTTCTTTCTCTCGTGTCTAAAAGTGCCTTGTCTACGATGTTTTCGAGGTCTAATCCTACAAAACTGTGTTATTTTACTTCACTGTACGAAAGCCTCGTTGTTTCCTATTTAAAAAAAAGTTCCTCCCTTCTTCTGGAGTTGGGGAATGGAAATGCAGCCATGTGTGATGCTAGCCACATCATCCTCTAGTGTGCTGACAGGTCAAGAATAATGTGGACGTGGCACAACAGGGCTGAGAAGAAAAAAAAAAAGGAAGGAAAGGAAGTGCTTGTACTACGAAGGGGCCCCTACCTCTGCGTTCTTTCTCTGATGGCCAGCCCAGTTTCATACACGGACTTTACTGTGGTCTCAAGAGCTGGTAGATTGCAAAATAGCTATTCATAAAGAGGTACTGGGGTGGAGCCACAGTGTAGACCTGATATGTAGCAAGCGCTCATCATTCTTCTAACACGTTCGACCATTTTGGTCAGCTGTCACAAGAGCATATAACTTTCAGTTATCGGAACGCCAAGCTTTGAGAAAAAAAAACGTGTTTTTAAGACACTTATAGTATTCAGTTTAACCTTCTGGGGACAAACGCCATAGCCTCAGTGTTCTATTTAGGTTACATAAGACAGGATGCTCATAAAGTCCGTCTCCGATTAAGAAAAATCACTTCTTAACTCTTTTCGCTCCTGAATTATTGTACACCATGTGCTAGAGTCAATTTCTCTGAGAAGATTTGGGTGGAATGAAAACAGAAGAAAGCCACTCTACAGCACGTATGGGCAATCCTTGGCCAGTGGGTGATATACGGCCCGAGACAACAATTTTTGTGACTCGCGGCTAATCTAGGTAGTTTCTTTAAAAAAAAACATATACTTTGCTGGAAGACTTACCAATATTGATTTTATATCGTAGAATTACAATAATCTGGATTGATGAGCCTGTGTAGTACAATGCATTAAATTTAATTATGGAACTTTAAGGACTCTAAGGTTCGTAAATAATTTTTTAAAGCTGTGTATGAAGATGGAAGGGGCTTTGCTACAATATAATAAAATGTTTGCCAATGCCTGCTGTATAGTTTAAAAATAGCGTCCCCATTTATAAATAGGTGTGTGTGTGTGTGTTTTGATAGACTATGAGTAAATATCGTTAATGAGAGTTGATTCGCATAGGCGTGCAAGATTGCCAACTCTGGGCACCTTGTTTTGAAGTGAAAGAGTTGACAGCTATGCTAGATACAAACATGAACATTAACAATTATGCTAGATACAAACATTAACGTTAACAACTATGCTAGATACAAACATTAACGTTAACAACTATGCTAGATACAAACATGAACGTTAACAACTATGCTAGATACAAACATTAACGTTAACAACTATGCTAGATACACACATGAACGTTAACAATTATGCTAGATACAAACATGAACATTAACAATTATGCTAGATACAAACATGAACGTTAACAACTATGCTAGACACAAACGTGAACAACAACTATGCTAGATACAAACATGAACGTTAACAACTATGCTAGACACAAACGTGAACAACAACTATGCTAGATACAAACATGAACGTTAACAACTATGCTAGACACAAACGTGAACAACAACTATGCTAGATACAAAATGAACGTTAACAATTACGCTAGACACAAACATGAACAACAACTATGCTAGATACAAAATGAACGTTAACAATTACGCTAGACACAAACATGAACAACAACTATGCTAGATACAAAATGAACGTTAACAATTACGCTAGACACAAACATGAACAACAACTATGCTAGATACAAACATGAACGTTAACAACTATGCTAGATACAAACATGAACGTTAACAACTATGCTAGATACAAACATGAACGTTAACAACTATGCTAGATACAAACATGAACGTTAACAACTATGCTAGATACAAACATGAACGTTAACAACTATGCTAGATACAAACATGAACGTTAACAACTATGCTAGACACAAACATGAACGTTAACAACTATGCTAGACACAAACATGAACAACAACTATGCTAGATACAAACATGAACGTTAACAACTATGCTAGACACAAACATGAACAACAACTATGCTAGATACAAACATGAACGTTAACAACTATGCTAGATACAAACATGAACGTTAACAACTATTCTAGACACAAACATGAACGTTAACAACTATGCTAGACACAAACATGAACGTTAACAACTATGCTAGACACAAACATGAACGTTAACAACTATGCTAGATACAAACATGAACGTTAACAACTATGCTAGACACAAACATGAACATTAACAACTATGCTAGACACAAACATGAAAGTTAACAACTATGCTAGACACAAACATGAAAGTTAACAACTATGCTAGACACAAACATGAAAGTTAACAACTATGCTAGACACAAACATGAACGTTAACAACTATGCTAGACACAAACATGAACGTTAACAACTATGCTAGATACAAACATGAGCGTTAACAACTATGATAGATACAAACTTGGATGTAATGTGGTGCGGGGGATCAGTTCTTACAGGTTTTTTTTTTTTTTGTACATCGGTAATTTTTCCAAGAAGATGGTGAACTACCATTCTGGCTTTTATTTGTTCATCACTTCATGAATGCAAACTTTCGAAACTGTTGGATTGAGAAAGAAGATCCCCTGATGACACTACCTCTCTTGGCTTAGAATTTTGATGATGTATACAAAGAGCTATCTGCATTTCTGCTAATAAGATGTTATTTCACTATAAGAAATAACATCTTATTAGCAGAAATGCAGATGAAACCACTGACAGCAATTATTGAGGAAAGACGCTGGCGATGGTTGGGACATGTGCTCCGAATGACTGACAACTCACTACCAAAAATAGCACTAAGATGTACACCACAGGGGAACAGAAGTAAGGGTAGACCAAAAGAGACATGGAGAAGAACAACAGAAGGGATGTTGAGCAATAGAGGACTCACCTGGGCAAGAGCAGAAAAAAAGGCGAAGGACAGGCATTTGTGGAAAACCCTTGCGGAAGCCCCATGTGCCCTGGGCACTTAAGGTTCAGAGAGAGAGAGAGAGAGATACAAAGAGCAAAGTGTCCGGTCAGTTCACCAGTTCCTGATACTGTAACTTTGAAGCCAAGAATGATGGATGGTTTCAGCGACGGTAACTAAAGAGATGTTGGAAAACACTTGACAAGAAATCAAATATCGCTTACACGTTCTCCAGACAACAAACACAGCACCTGTTGAAGCGCACTAATATACTATACGCATACTTACATGTTTTAAATAATGAACGTATAGTTCTCTAACCCGAAAATTCTTTGAGACCTTCTACCAATATTACGCTTATCTCCCTTTTTTCTATAAATAGAATACTGTCTTTGCAACATTTGGCCAAAATATAATAAACATTTTTGTTGTTATTGTTGCTATTATATAAAGATACTTTGTGCTTGAAAAAGCATTATAATAATGGCGTACATTACGCTATATTACACTGATTCTATCTTCCGCCAGTTCTTATTTTTTATGTTATACGTGCACAACGTTTCATCTGTCGAGTACTTTTCTTGAAATAAACTCGTTATTCGCCATTTTCTACATCCAATTTCCTTTCGCAAAAGTAATACTTTTACTCCCGTGATTATTCTGATGTGAATAACTATCCACCATTACTGCTACAATTATTGTTAATAATTTCCTACTATTACTAACTATTACTATTTCTTTTTTCTGCTGATACTGTTGCTGTATCTAACACAGCAACAACTGCTATGTATGCTAGTTTTAGATGTACTGATTACGGTGTTTATTGTGTATTCGGCTGAATACGAATATTTGATATTCTTAGAGGCCGAATACGAATATTTCAGTCATTTAGGGGTCACAATTCCCTTAAAAGCTAAAATATGAATTCTGTTTTGTTTTTGTGTTTTTTTTTCTGTTCCGATTGAAACAGATCTGCTCGTTATGTAGTCTAGTCTAGTCTACTATTACTACTACTACTACTACTACTACTACTACTACAAGAACTAATAATAATAATACTGCTGCTACTACTACAGCAATAACAACTGCCACTACCATTACTACTACTAATACTGGTACTACTACTACAGCTACAACAACAACCACTACTACTACTACTACTACTACTACTACTACAGCAACAACTACCACTACTACCTACTACTACAGCTACAACAAAACCTACTAATACTAATACTACTACTACTACTACTACTACTACTACTACTACTGCTGCTACTACTATTACTACAGCTGCAACAACAACAACTACTACTACCGTTGCTGAAAATTTTACTTTACATATTGCTACAATTAAATCCTTACAACTGCTATCACTGCTGTTTCTACTGCTACTTTGCCACTATTATTGCCAATGCTACTACTGTTACCACAGCTACACCTGCTACGGACTTCGCTATAACATCTAGTACTACTTCAACCACTACTACAATAATTACTCCTACTACAACTACTACCACTACTACGGCTATCAGTGCTACTGTTGATATAATAACTGCTATCACTACTGTTTATATTGCTACTTTGTCACTATTTCTGCCAATGCTACTATTATTACCACATACACTGCTACGCCTCCGCTATACTACTACTACTATATACTATACTACTATAACTACTACTGCTGCTACTACTATATACTACTACCACCACTACCATTTCTACCATTGCTATAACAACTGCTACTACTTCTACGTCTCAAGTAACAGCTATTGAACCTGAAACTATTGTTGCTGTTATCACAACATTACTTGTTATCATCATGACGCATTTCAATAACAATAACATTTCAAATATTACTTTTTTTATTATGATTCTTATGTATATCATACAATCAAGCATTCTAAATAGAAATTAAA